>JAGXJF010005370.1:0-165462 GCA_019208055.1 Stipa capillata | reverse complement strand
GTTGTGAGAACCCTAATTCTAGCGTAGTCGAGAGAGGCGTGAGATGGAAGTCGTGGAGCAACTCGCGCTGCTGAGTTGAACCAAACTTATCCAGCTACGTCGAGAGTTAGTCGAGAGGGGGAGAAAATTATTGTGCATTCACATGTCATTCACATTACTCATGGCATTTAGTACTCATATGCATTGGAAATAAACATAATTGAAATTGATACTTTATGATTAAAGAAATATTACAGGAGTTAATGATACGACATTGTTACAAAGAAATAAAGAAGAAGAAATGGAAAAAATACATGATCAATATTCTACTTATACAAATATCTAAACCCTAATTCTTGAATCTTCGGGTCTTCGAGTCCTGAGCCGTCGCGAAGCACCGGGAGCTGAAGGGGGAAGCCCTTCGGGAATGTAGGCAGTCATCCGAGGTCGTCGAGTATGGACACTCGAGACCGTTGGGAATCGTGCCGTTGCTGTAGGAGGCAAAAGGTTTCTAAAAATTAGATTTTTAAATTCATGCGGTCTTATCGGCGCAGTTCCGTCGACATCCGCAGGGTTAGCTGCGGGGGCAAAATAGCGCCGATGACCTAAAATAATTTTTAGTTTTCAAAAATAGTTTTGTAAAACATTTTTGTTTTAAAAATGTCCGAGGGCCACTTTGGCTAAGACCCTCATCGGACGAATCTATTATATTTTATATGGGGAGAAAAGAGATGAGAATAATAAAATAAGTTTTATTTTTCCTAAAACGATAATTGCCTCCATGATTTTGACTTGAAAAGAAAATTGTTTTGTAAAGCAAACCTTGGGTAAGGCAACCCTTTATCAAATGAATATCCTTTAGCCCACACTCTTTGACCATAGTCAAATTCCATGAAAAAAATAAGGCATCAATCCATCGAGTGAGAATCCAGCAGCCACACATAAAATGGACCCAAGGCAGCATGCTCACATAAGGCAACTCAACTATTGAATATTTTACCCAATAGCTCATATAAAATTGACCCAAGCCAATTTACTTAGTTCATAAGGCAACTGAAGCAAAAGATCAGCTCAACCGAAGATCCAAGCAGGAGGTGGCAGTGCAAGCCCAAGGGGATTATATAAAGGAACTCTGTAGAACTGGAACAAAAATTCTTTTCAATGGTAAACCATCCAGTGCTACAGCATAGTTGGAATAGTGCAACGCAGCCAAACAGGACAGCAACACAGTACGGTAGCCATCCACAAACACTTTAGGAGCTGCAGTTAGCAATAGGAACCATCACAACCAGCACTAGGGAGCTTGGCTATCGACTAGGAGGATCAAGCCATAAGGGAGCCGAAACCAAGAACAGCAAGTGCTCATGGGAAGAGAAGGCCCCCAGGAACCGTAGGCAAGCCACAAGGAAACAAAAACCAGGAGGAGTAGGGAAGAGAGTAGCCATACCTACCATTGTTCAGCTAAAGCAAGGTAAACATTTCAGAGATCACAACCTCGTATATACATGCATAAAGAAGATTAGCATGTCATGAGAGGGACCCTCAGAATCTAACGTTCATCACAGAAATTTTGTAGGAGACATAGTAGTATCCGTTCTTATTATTTTTGGCACCCTAGATGTCTCAAACAAAAATTCTCAGATCTTTAGATTCATCACAGAGTTTTCGTGTAGGCAACATGTGTAGTGTGTTCTGTTCTTATCAACTTTTTAGAAATACCATCTCAAGAATGGTATCTGTTCTTATCAATTCTTTAAAAGTAAAACATTAGCTCAAGTTAATAGCTGTTGAAGAGAAGGGAAGGGTGTAGGTGTGCATGCAAACACATCAGCAGTGGAAAGAACTTAAAATCAGAGAGTAATAGATCAACTAAGCTAAGCAAAGATCAAGTATAGAATCTGTTCTTGTCGGGTAATCGACTGAACTAAACATATGCATAATTCGGAAGCAAAGAAAAGCTAGGATCAAGAGTATAACATCTGCTCTTATAAAAAAAAGAATATGTATATATATACCTTCTTCTAGGCCATGTTCAAAATAAAAGCCATCATAGGGAAGAACTAAGCCAAGCACAGCATCTATCCCTCCCAGCTAACAAACTGTCATAGAATTATGCATAAGAAAAGAAGCAAAGAACAATTAAGATTCTAAAGTGTATGCTTCTGTTAGAGAAATATCCTTCTCAATCTAAATTTGAGGTAAAAGGATCATTGTAGGTAAAGGCCAGTTTTGTATCTGTTCTCATCAGTTTAAAAGATATCAATTCAAGATAAGTAAGCATTCTATTCTAAATAAGAACCTATGAAAATTGGCTATGGAGCAAGTGGAATACCTGTTTTCCAATCAAAGAAAAATTGATACACATTTATTAAGACTAGGGAGAAGCTAAAATCAAGAGTAGCTCTGTTCTTACCAAATCCGAAGAACTCAACACCCACACATATCAATATATGGAACACTCAGAGACACTAAGGTCTCTTAAGTATGGCACAACATCACACATCCATTTAGACATGAACAACCGAATTAACCGTGAAGGACCTAAGCTTCAAGTTCCATAGGAAGAACCCTAGAGATTGGGGAATGGAAGAATTGGGAGAATCGAAGACTTACCTCAAGCCGGCGCATCACCGCGGTTGCGGCGCGGTCAACTCACCGCCGTCCGGCGGTGATGACCGTGGATGGAGCGGTCAAGCGGAACAGCACCAAGGGGGCGACATCCGAGAGGCGACCATGGCGAGGTGAAGGGCCGGCGAGCCCTAGGCTCGTGCGACCCGAGGAGGCGGTGCTTGGGGGAAAGAAGAGATGACTGGCGGGGCCGAGCCCGGATGAACCCCCCAGGGAGGCGGCGCCGTTGGTGGCGTGGGGAACTAGCGGCGGCACACGCCGGCAAGGAGTCGAGTAGGAGCCAACGGGGCCGGGCCTAAATCGGACCCGCAACTGAGGTGGCGGCATCTATGAGGGAAGAGGCAGAGCCAAGGGAGGCCGGGAAGCCGGCGGCGCCAAGGGGAGCAGTCGGCGGCGGCGTGAGAGAGAGAGAAAAGGAGAGAGAGGAGTTGGGGAATTTTTCGGGTGAGGAGATTTGAGAAGAGAGAGAGGGGTTAGGCACCGGCCGGAGGGTGGTTAACGGAAAAAGGAAGGAAAAAAAAGAGAGAAAGAGAGAGAGGAAAAGAAAGAAGGAAAGAGGGGGATAAAAATAAAAGGAAAAATAGAATAAGAGTTGAGAAAAGGATTAAGAAGAAAATCTATATAGATATATATATATATATATGGATGCATAAATTTTTATTTTTAGAGCAAGGAAGGAATAAGAAATAGATAAAAAGAGAGGTTTAAAATATATATATATATATATATATATATACACACATATATATGTTAAGGAGTGAAGGGAAATTGAAAATCCCTTAAGTGAAAATATTTATCTCTCAAAAGGAAATTAAACTTAGACAAAGTTATAAGTTAATCTGACTAAATTAAGTGTATTCCTCTTTGAAAAAGGAGATTGGAACCTAAGTTAATTATTTAAATGGAACGAAATAGATGGTGAAGTTAATTCAACTCGATTTAAAATCAACATGAACTTAAACACAATTAAAGTTTGATTATTTAGACAATTCTAAACCCATAAAAGAGTACTTGAATTCATGTCTAAAATTTCTTGAAATATTTCGACATGTAGGAGTTCTTCCGTGCATACATCATCATATCAATTGCATTCATATTTGAGTCTTTCGAATAAGTCCTTATCGGACTTTGTTATCTTTATTGCTTTTCTTCAGAAGCCGGAGTTCCGTAAGCAGACCAGTCGAACTCCACTACCTATCCGTTACCAGGCAAGTCCAGTTTCTTGTTCATGTCCGTTGAGAATGTTTTCAAAACTTCCTTCTTGTCTACAATATGCACAAAACCTATTTTCTAAAGATGAATCAACTGTTGTTTTGTTTTGGATCGCCGGTTCTTGGGCGATAGCATGGCGGGTGGTGAAATCCTGGTATGGGTGCCGGTTGGCACATTTGGGAAGGTGGATTTCATCACACGAGAAAGTCTCATATAAGGTTAATGCAACCAATGATCGATTGTGCTTAAGGGCCGTAGTAATCGCGCATACCACATACCCTGTATGGGCGGGGCTGAGCAAAAGTACCCTTTACCCTAGGTCTATACTCCCCCGGGAAAGGAAGACCTCAATAGTTGTATCCGGAGTATCAGCTATTGGGAAGGTGGCGCTAGCCGTTGGCTATCCATAACACGTTGTATCCGGAGTATCAACGTGAGACTGGTAGTCCTTGGCCTGATTGTGCAGGACTGCGACGCGGGGTATAACTGAGCGGGCGGCGAAATGGCTCTGTGATTTGCCGGTCTGGTAGTGCATGTGACGACATGAACTCCATGACTATTGATCGTTTGTGGGTACAGTTGTGCACCTCTGCAGAGTGTAAAGAAGTGTGGCATTGTCACTCCGTGTTCCTGGTTGGAACTGCGAACCTGGTAAGAAAGGGATTCATCGGGAATCCTAGCAGCTTGTGAGACATGAGATCATTAGTCTCTTTAACTAAAACTTGACTCCCTTACCTTTAAAACTGCATTTCTTTTGGAAAACGTTGTCGTTCTCAGTAGTTAGTGCATCAAACACCTCTTGCTATTCCTGGACTTGTTGAGTACCTTTTGTACTCATCCCTCTATCTAATTCCTTTGAGTAGACTGTGAGCCGACGACAGAGGAGGAGGTAGTCTACGTCGAGGTCGACGAAGAAGTTCCCGAGGGGCAGGCGACGATGAGGGAGGACGAAGGCGTCGACTACTACGTCGAGTTCCGCGACGAAGACAACGCCGAGTAGAGTAGTAGGTCGTAAGAGTGGTTAGGTGTAGTTAAGACTTTTGCTGTAACCAAACAATAACGGTTTTAAATTCCCCGTACTTTTGGGAATGTGTTGTAAGACTTATGTTGTATTTCGAGTTTGTAAATTATGTTTATATCATATGGACCGCTGCAATGCTTCTGTCGTGCCACTCTGTCACAAATGCATAGTAAAATTGTGAGCTATCTCCTTGAAGCTCTGAAAGTACTCTACGGTGACCGCCATGTCGCGCCAATTCAGTGCTTGTCTTAGGACTGTCCTTATGTTTTCAACATCTCTAGTTGTGTATGGAAGATTTCAGAGGCCCCCGTGCAGGTCTCCTAACAGTGCCATGATGTGTGAGGTCTGGATGTTGCGATGATGCAACGTCTTCAAGAACTCATACTCCTCATATGGTACTTTACGATGAGATCTATAGAACCTTGTTCTCTCCACCTGAGTGACCATAGGGTGGGTGTGCTCCTCCCACATAACTGTAACCATCCACTTTCCATTCCAACTACCAACAACCATGCTTGCTTTGCAATCGTGACGTTTCATCAAGTTTCGTTCCCTAGTATCACCATCTTTTCAGGTAAACCATCTTATTTCTCACTAATTTATTCAATTCCCACAATCGGCCATTGTTTCGCTGACTTTCACACTCGTTTTCCTTGTATGAGCACACACAAACACCCTCTTTGATCAACTGATTACTACCCTTCTTTTGGCTCTTCCTCGAGGACCCTATCCTTGTCCAAACCCTAACTTGTGTGCATACTCATTGTAGATCTTTTGTGCCTCCTCTACTGTGTCGAACACCATTCCTACGTATGGAACAGAAAGCTCATTCATACTATCATTGCCGACAACATTATCTATTTCATCACCCTCATAAGTTTCGTGCTTCCTCATCATATATGTCCTGAAGCAGTCTGCTTGTCTCTATTTCGTTATCATAGACCTGCAATCAATGTTTCAAGGAGTCAGCCCATAATCTAAAAATTTCCTGCAGTTGTATCCTTCACTGCAATCAGTATTTGTTTCGCACATATATGACAAATGTTTATGGTAGTCACTAAACATGTTCACATTATTAATTGTCCGAATGTAATCACGACATGTTTCAATACATCAAATTGATGCGAAGATGTTTCTTACATTCACACAAAATGTTTCCCACATTGCGCAGATGTGTTGCCTACACATCAATTTACATCTACGTAACCTACTGGACGCAATAGTCGTGTTTTCCATTGTAACACCACGAAATACATCTTCGCAGGAAGCAGGATCTGACGATGGCATAGTACCTGGGTATCGTCAAGGAGGACAAAGCCAGCCCTCTAGACACAGGATGGGTCAGGCCAACTACTCAGAGTCCGACTTCTACACGGGGGCGCCTCAGTGACTTGGAGTGCAAGACAAGGATAAGTACCTGCCCGGCAATCCCGGATTCAGTTGTAACTGATTAGGAAATCAATCTGTCAGCCGATCCAGACTCCTGTAACCATACCTCGGTCGCCTATATAAGGCCAGGTAGAGATCCCCCGATCAGTAAGCAATCAAATAGATTCATAAGCTTTCATATTCTCATATACACATAGCCCTAGGCAGCCAAGAGATCTGTTCTCGAAGCTCTTGCGACAAGCAATATCAACCACCAAACACAGGACGTAGGGTATTACCTCTTCTTGAGGGCCTGAACCTGTCTAAACTTTGTCTCCCGTGTGCACTCATCTGGATCTGATGTGCTCACGCTGTCCTATATTCAATATTGCCAGATCTAAACACCGACAGAATCAAAGATCGGTTTGGAACCTTACCGCAACAACTAGAATGGAGCTAGTCTACCGATCATCCCCGAAAGCAACAGGGGGATTTCATTTGCTCCCCAATACTTTCCGCCATGGTTAAATCGTCCATCAGATTGGGTCCAACAACTTGCGGCATAGACTGGAAACTATGATTATCCGAGAGAGTAAACTCTAAGTCAGGAATCAAATGCGCCATTTTTTTTCTTTCAAGCAATTACTTGGACCAATGAAGAAGAACGACCAATGAAGAACAAGATGACAGCCATTGACGTAGCAGCACAAAGCAACGAAGCAGTAATTTCAGCTGTTTCCTTACATGTATTCAATTAGTCCCGGAATTTTAGCTCTTTGTTTCACGGAAACAATCCACCAAAATGGGTCCAGATTTAAGATTCTGATCCAACCGTCCATGGAAACACAAATCAACGTCTCAGAGCTATGCCTAAAAATCCTGAAATAGACATGCCGATTTATAGCGGTCGCCTTGTTCTTTTTCATCCTACTTTTCTTTGGCTTTGGACTCACACTGTGTATTTATCTGCGGTTTCTTTCCTAAAATTGAAACTAAACAAAGAAAATTGATCCTAAATAAAATAACAGTAAGTCATTGGAGAGCCCATACGTCAAAGACAACATGCGACGTAGCATCCACTACTGCTTCCACTACGTCTTTTCGACGTTTTAATTTTCATATAGAAATTTAAGGCAGATTGACCCGACACAGGCTTAGCACCAAGCTAGATACAGAAGCAAAAGAGAAGGCCTATCTATCTCTCATTTTGTCTGCAAGTCAAAGCCACCTCAAATAATGAAAGCCAAATCTTCTAAATCTTACGTGGGCAGCCACCAAGCCTGTCCGATGCATGAGATGGATGAATGGAAGTAGCTGACGATTGAGAGAGATCTGTGATGGAATTAATGGAACATGAGCTCGCTAGCTAGCTAGGTTAAGTGGATCTGTGATCTACTGGCTTTTCATTGGTTGTTGCCGTGTCTCTTTCTGTCCCATGTATGCCAATTCAATTCAATTCAACGTAGCTAGCTTTTCTCCCTGCTTCCATACTACTACCTCCAGTACCTGTACGAACGTACCGGCTGCTACTGCTAGCTTCAGCGATCAACAGGTAGGTAATCGTCACATACACACATGCATGCACATTATGTTGACAGCCACAACTCATGGATGTACATATGCACGGTACGTATGGCTATAGGAGTCTCTGATAGATCGAGTTAATAGCCGTCCGGCCGGCACCTAAGCTCATCTAAATTCTCAAGTTAACTGTATCATCATCTTCTGTAAAGCTATCTACAGATCGATGATGAGTGGGGTGAACAGTCGATAGAACAGCAGAATTAAAAAGGAGAGGTCCAGGGCGAATCCCATGAACACCGAACCATGCATGCATGCGTGCATGCACCAGAGGTTGTGACTGACCATTCTTGCTTTGATTACTGGGACAAATTTAAGCTGATGCGCCTTACATATATGCATGCTTGATTCTTTGTTTACAGTTACTACCAACTAAGCTGTCGGTACCCAAAGAATAACAAACAAATTTGCTGCTACGTACTCATGGTTCAGGCAATGCAAGATATCTAGCTAAAGATTGCCTGACAGATACCAGTACTGTACATGCATAAAGGAAACAGCAAACAACTGATCCAATGATGGTCACATACAAGGGGGCCTAATTAGTGACGAACCGCGGTAGGAACGCCCCCGCGGTGGTTTTTGGGCTTGTCTTCCCCTTGCCCGGCCGGCGTCGCTACACGCCGCCGTAGCTTTCTCTCTCCTGCCGTCCCACCTTGCCCACCCTGACCACTCCATTTGTAGTCGCCGCCTGCGCATTTCTCCTTCATCTCTGATAACTACCACAGCTTGATCCACCACCGCATTGCCGCCTCGTCACCCTCCTCCTCCTTCTCCGGCGACGACCTCCCGCCGTTGAGGTCTACGTCGGCCATGACCCCTCCACTCCGAACCCTAACCCCTCCGGCAAGTCGCTGGTGAGGCTCCGTCTCCAGCTCCGCTTCTCCTCTTCGTTCTTGCGACACCATCGTCGTCCACAAATTATGATTTTCGTACAGTATTAATTGGAAGTCATCAGTTGAACTCTTTATGTATCCCTGATGATTTCTCTATCCAGCATGTATATTGATTGGGGTTTCTGCTAGCACCAGCAATTAAGGCGGCATGATGTGTGTTTGCACCAGAAATTAAGCAGCACAAATTAAGGGTGTACTAATTAACAGTACAAATGTTCGCTAATCATGTGACCTCACAAGAATGGGATGCCAAATTGACACCTGAAAGTTGGAAAGGGACTGTTTCCTTAATTATCAAATACGTAGAGAACATTTGATCGCTAGCCGCCGTTCCACTATTTGATCGCACATGCATGCATAACCAATCAAAACATTTGGGTGGCACACCGGTTGCATTGGTGAAAAGTGATGCATTAAGCCCAATTCCACGTACTAAGATATATTCCAAATAAGCTTATTGCAAAGAATTATAGTATTATTTCAAAAAAAAGTTTAACATTAGCTAGCTTGAACAAGGAATCGTAAGCATCTGCATGGCACTTTAAGCTTTATCCAGGTGATCCAGGTCGATCGGCGGCTGATGATTACTGCTTGCTAGTACAAACCAACTGGATGAGTAGTTGGAAAGAGTATGTATTGTTCTTTTTTTTTAAAGTATGAATAGTAAGCAGGTGACTGAAATTAAGTGCAGGGAAATGCAGAGAAATGAAATATATATACACACATATAACCCATGGAGCCTCAGCTTTATATATATACATATATCTACTAACTATATAGTATAAATAAGAGGGGCTCCATGGAGCCTGGGCACCAACATCAAACACCGTTGGATTGCTCTCCAAATCGTGCAAAACCAAAGCGGGTATCTAACCACCAAATATAGATCCAACCCGTTATGTGGTACCAGCCCCTTATTCAAATGCATGCAGCTGCCATTGATTTCTTTCCATCTTACTTGCATGCTCAGGTGAATGGCATATTCCTTGCATGCAGATTTTTTGTATTTTTTTTGCACCGCTTATTCACCTTTCTTTTTTTCTTCCTCGCATGCAAATGATTTTATTACCCATCAAACGACATACCGAAGAGTCATGTTATATAACTTGTGGGTATATACCCATCAAACTTTAAAAGGATGCAAGACTCAGGATATGCAATTTGCGGGTAATTTTAAACGTCATACCCAAGTCTCCAATTTGCAGATATGCACCTGAAAAACTTTAATCAATATACTCTATATGTCTATTATATAGTCGGGACTCGCGATATGCAATTGGCGGGTGCATAACACAGCAAACTTTAAACGACGTACCCAAGACCTATGATATGCAAAAGTTGATATACTCAAACATTCGTGAGATGATTTTGCATGTATGTATTTAAAATGTAACGACATACCCAAGACCCATGATATGCAAATTTTGATATACTCAAAGATTCATGACATGCATTTTACGGGTATATACCCTAGACTTGTGTATATACCCATAAACCTGATATACCTAAGGACTCGTAACTTGATTTTACGTGTATATATTTACAAAATGAAACGACGTACCCAAGAACTTATATACTCAACGTATCCATACCTAAATAGACACATACCCAACGTATTCATCCAGCATACATTATCTCTATACAAGAAAAATGGCGGGCAACAAAAGTACAACAGATCACGTCAATATACCTCAATATTAAGACTTTCCTAATCCTCAATGATCTCCATATACCTTAATTCATGTTCTCAGAATTTCGACCTTCCTTATCCTAAAGATACTTCATATTCTATTTCAAAAGAATCCCGTATAGCTTCCATTACTCATGTATAGCAATAAAATATAGAGAATTGGTCCATATATTAATTATTATATTTCTCTTTCCTGTTTGAAATAATCTCTCGCAATTAATCCTGCATGTATATGAATGAGCAGACATTATGCATGGGGCCCAAAACCTGTAATTATTACTTTGCGTACACTTTCCATAGCAGCAAATACTAACAGATCAACCCGGTGACAATCATACCCATTGTAAAAGCACTGATCTAAAAGTAATCTAGTGGCTAGGAGGTATAGAGCCTGGCCTCTATGGAGCCCCAATTCAGTTTCCTATCTATATATATACATATATATATTCAGTATAATTAGCTGGGGCTCCATGGAGCCCAGGCACCATGATCTAGAGCCATGGAATTTATTTTCAACCCGTGCATTTCATTGTGGGTATCCCGTCAAGCAAACCCGTTAATGAGTATATGACACTAACTCACTAGCTTTATATATATTGGAAGCCAAAATGAGGCTCCATATCTCCCCGCCGCTAGATATCATCTAGATGTGTGCAGTTGCAATAGGTACAAATACTAGCGGGTTAACCCGTTAGCATCTACTGATTTGGAAACAGGCACTGGATTTGGCCGCCTTAATTTACGACCACTCTTCATGCATCCACGCTAATTGCTACGGGAGATGAACAAGCTATAGGAAAAATATAGGAAAGAGAAAAGTAGCAATTAAGGCCTCATAATATCTGGTTAACTACCATGGAACACGGATGTAGGAGTATTTGGTAGGTCTAAATTTAGGTAAGTTAGACACGCGTACCGAATTAAATCCTTCAATTTCTTGGGTATGGTGTTTGCAAAGTATATCGAGTTAACTAAATGACATGGTGAGTCTAGAGGACATGTCGCTGCTATTTTTTTATGGGTATATACCCACAAATTGATAGGTGAGTAAGGTATATGGGTCCTTGGTATTTGATGGGTATATACCCATGATTAACTAAATAGTTCAATTTCATTAAGTACTATGTACATGAATGTCGTTTTAATTGGCATGATATACTACCGTGTACTAAGTATGTGAATACATGAACTAGTATTTTTGTTTCATTAAGTAGCCGTAGCTTTTGACATAAGCTCGTTCACTAATGGAGTATATGTGCTTGTGGATGAGAGTATATGAAATTTGAATAAAGGCATTTGATGTTTGGGAGTATGGTGAGTCTAGAGGGCATGTCACTAGCGTTTCTTTATGGGTATATACCCACAAATTGATAGGTGAGCAAGGTATATGGGTCCTTCGTATTTGATGGTGAGTCTAGAGGACAATGCTTATACCTAAGGATGCGCAGCCCAAGGAGAAGCGTTCTCTGGATGTCTAAGCTTCAGTCGGTGCAAGCTATGCACCGCTCGTGATCCAAGGATTATGAGCGGGTAGCACCAAGAAGGAATGTATGAGGGTGGAGGAATGAGCGGGAGGTATGGTACGCATTCAAAAAAGATCAGATGCAAAATGAGCGAGAGATATGAGTGGGAGATATGGCAGCAGACGCTAATGGCGTACACATTGTTTTTGGAAACGAATCAATCATCATGAAGGCGACCACATGCAAAAAAAAGGAAAGCTTTTATTGGCATCGAATCAATCAGCATGAATACTATGACATGCAAAAAAATGGAAAGCAATCAATTCTCGTGAAGGGTACTACATCCAAACAGGTGTCATAACTCATTAACGGGTTTGCTTGATAGGATACCCACAATGAAATGCACTGTAATAACCCATTTCCGTAACCATGTATCTTAAGCTATTGAAGTTCAAAGAAAATAGAACTGCAATTTCTGCATCGCATGACATTATATAGGTCGACTAGGTTGCATGAAATTGGGAACCCTAATCTTGACCTAAGAAGTTAACCTTGATGGTATGAAGAAGCAAGTAATTACTAAACACCTTTCCACAGTGTTTAACCCAAGCTCAGGATTATCTTTTAACAACCCCCTATCTATTTTACAAAGTGCAAACCATATTTAGTCATTAAAATTCTTCAGATATTGCTCCTTAGCCAAACTAATTCAAGGGAGCTCTTGGCTGTTTGAGGAGATATATCCTGCTAAATATGATAAAACCTCATAATTGGATTATAAATATCTTCCTAAACTCCTTTTCCCACATATTCAAGAACTAGAAAACTACCCTATTACGACCTTAATCACATTTTAGCTAAAAGAAGCAAATGCACTAGGTTATTTGACCTCACCAATTATTACAGCAACTATACCTTCCAGGACTATTGAAAAGTTCAAATCTTTTGTTTATTTAGTTGCAACACGAGCTGGTAACTCTGCTGATTTGAATTTAAATCAAACAATTCAAAATGAAACAGGATTTGGAGATCAGCAAAATAAAAAGGGGTTTAAACCCTGCATTCCGCTCTGGGCTGTCGTCAGCCCATTCTTTTCTTTCCCCCCTGGGCTCAGCCCACTTCTTTTCTTTCTTCTTCCGCCTGCGCCAAAGGTGCTTTCTTCCTCCCCGTCTCCTCCTCTGCGCGGCGCCTTCCTTCCTCTCCCGCTGGTGTGCCTGGCCCACAGGCAGGCTTTCTCCGCCACGCGGCGCGTCTGCTCTGCCGCGCGCACTACCCTTCACGATGGTTTTTCCTCATCTCACCCCACCGGTGATCTCGCCCTCGGCTTTTCCTCCACTCGCAGCGCTCTCCCTCGCTCCCTTCGCCCACCACCTCCGCACGCGTTGCCGCCCTTCCCGAAGCACTCACCCGAGCCCACGACAAGCAGAGCCTCCGGTTCCTTCATCGCCTCGGCCGCCGATCACCTTCCCGCCGACGAGCAATCCCCCATTTTCGATATGCTTCCTCCCCGACCAACCAGTGCTTGGGAATTCCTCGACCTCCCTCCTCTTCTGTGACCCCTCGCTTCCCCTTCCTGTGCACAGGAGCTCCTCATCACCGTCGCCGACGACGACCGAGCTCTGCCACCTGCCATTGCCGACGACCCCATCTGCTCCACCCCCGTCCGCCTCACCTGAGCACGAAAACGAGCTCGTGGTAAGCTCCTCATCGTAATGCCGTGGCTATTTCTCGTTTCCCCTCGCTGTAGGGCTCTCTCTCGCATGCTTGCCTCCGCTCGGGTGACCGGTGCTGGACCATCGGCCGAACCAACCCCGTTGAGAGAAAAACTCGGAAGGATCGGCAGGTGGTTTAACCTAGACCGATACCGGTGTCGTAGGGCTTTACCCGTCACCCGCGACGGGAATGATTGTGAGAAAGGTTGGAAGTCACGGTCGGCCAACCCTGAACTTACACTTCCTCAATTTATTTCTGCATTGGGCAAGTCTTGTTTTGCCTTGCCTGACTACACACTGGTCAAACCATTGTCTTTGGTTGGCCTTAATCAATGGATGAACCTTGTTTTGGTTCATTCATAATCAATTTGTCTTGGTTGACATGATGTGATGATTGAGATATAGAATTCTTGGTTGAATTGCTATATGTTCAGATTGAATATAGAATTCTTGGTTGAACCGCTATATGTCAGATTTGCAGGTAAACTTGGTCATGTGAAGGTATATTGATATTGTGTTATCAGCCCTATCCATGTTGTTGTTTACCTTGCTATGATAATATGCAATGTTAGTGGTTAAATCCTGATTAATAGCTTTGCTGAATTTAATTTGGGATGAGTCTATAAATGTGACTTGCAAGTATGAAAGTACTTACGGAATTCGATTCCAAACTTGTTGCAGGTGATCCTAGTATTGGTGAGTATTACAACGTCGAAAATGAAGATCCGATGGCTTAGGCGATGTCTCTTCTTCATAGTATATGTATGTGGGTTTTGATGTCTTATATAGGAATGGTCGGGTTGCCATTCCAGGGTTTTACATTTTGGTTTGCTGCTGTTTTTGTGGTTTGCAACTTGTAATCGACCTTCGAGTCGACACTTGTGTGTGGTATGACCTCCCTCGGGTAAGAGGTGAACTATGTATGTTGATAACCCCTTTCTCTTAGAGTTTGAACTGTGATATAAAGTTGTTAATTGTGACCGTTCCATATACCGTGTGTGTATGTTTTGAAGTATATGGAATCGGTCGTAAATGAGTAATGTCTTCTCTTAGTGTTCACTCCGTGAAGTGTTATCGGTCGAGTGACCCGCTAGCTGAGATGCAGTGCCAGCTAGGCAGGGTGTGGACGGTCATACCGGGCTTTCGAGCGACCCACTAGTCTTCGGGCTATGTTAAGGTGTGGGTGCGACTGTCGGGCTCCTCCAACTTCATTTTACGCAGTGAACTCAAGAGCGGTGTTAAGCCTTTACCGGATCAGGGAATTGTACGTGGTTTTGGAAAGTTTAATCGCTTCCGGCCGGCTTGACCAACGGTGAAGGCATACGACGTCTGGTAAGCGTATGGTGCGTTGGTCAGGTGTCGGACCACTCCACCTCGGTGTTCACGGCGTAGGTACCGTGCCACCAGACCGACTGGTTTCTCGGTCCTTGGTGATTATCCGTTCCCCTACTCATATACAATCTCGGGGTCCGTGACATGCACGGATTGAAAAGAAATCCTACGGCTCTGGATCATGGTGCCTGGGCTCCATGGAGCCCCAGATAATTATATATATATATATATATATATATATATATATATCCTTCAAGTCAGTTCATACTTTGATGCCCTCTAGGACAAGCTTATAATTAAACCTAGCTCCTCAATATAATGCACATTTGTACCATAAAAGCTGAGCCAGTCCGGCCCATAATTTTGCACAGCTAGTGATCATGAGAAAAGGGGGTATAAGATGGAAAGTGAAGAAGGGTAAGTAAAAGCTGAAAAGAAAAGGAAAAGGCAAGTGTCCATGAAAAGTGCAGCTAGAGCTTACTTGATGTACACAACCAGCTAATACCAGTACAATAGAATCTTCTATTATATCAAGTAAACAGTAGAAAATGAAGCTACCAAGTTTGTTCACGTAGGCTAAATTCTCTACAACATTTAATTGTGGTAGGTCCAGAACATAACGACGCAGATGGATCTAATTGCTTATAGAAATCTATAGTCTTTATAACTCTTATTAGATAGATAAATAATACAACTCTATTTTGCTAAACTAAAATTCAGAATTAATTTAAATAAAAATTAGCAGTTGGATTTATATATTAGGTGGATAAAGAGTATAACTCTATTTTCCAACTAAAATTCAGAATTAATTTTATACAAAAGCAATTGGATTTATATATTAGGTGAATAGAGAATACAACTCTATTACCATACATTAAAAGTCAGAGTCAAATTTAAATGAAGATTAACAGATGAATTTGTATATTAGGTGAAGAAAGAATACAACTCTATTTCCTTGAATTAAATTTCTAAATTAATTTTAAATAAATTTAACAGTTGGATTTATATAAAACAAAAATGCAGAATAAAATTAGTAATTTTGTTTCTATTTGATAGCACATAGTATGTAGTGATAGATGACAGATGTCAATGTAACATACATTACATGTATCAACATGCATGGTTTGGCGGTATAGGAATAGAAGTTGGCATGAGCAGAACGGGGACGAGCGGAGGGCGCTATACAAGAAAATTTCATACCCGCTGGTAGAGTTCACAACGGCTATTGACGTGAGCAGAATGAACAGGAGCAGAGGACGTTATACAAGAAAAGCATGACAGCCGCCAACATAGTTCATAGCGGCTAAAAGCGACAATGAGTAGAAATATTGAAAGAATCAAATATTATATACGTGTATAAGGATGGCCACCATACACGCTAATGTACTATGTCTTTAAATGAGCATATTGTACGAATGAAGCGACAATAATTGTTGGGAGCAAGAAATCACGTCAGTATGTAATAAATTATTTAAATTGCACTAAAAACATAGATGCAGGATAACATGGGCACGACGAGACAGGAGGCCATGAAGAGAGTGGGGTGTTTAAAAAAAATTATAAGTATACACTAATGAACACGTTGGTGTCAAGCTCATCAAGTGAATCATGACACAATGGTAGTATAGCAGGGGATCATGCCGAGATATGCCGAACAAGCTGGCAACTATGGTGAGATGCATAAGGCTAGGCTGGTGGTTTTCAGAGAGATATATCAGTTTGATCATGAGGTGATAAAAGAACCACTAGGGTTTAAGTTCTCGCTAAGGAGCTTCGTGGCATGACCACTAAGTCAATCCAATGCACGTAGAGCTAAGAGCAAAATCTAGGCGTGGTGATGGATGTCAAGATATGATAGATTTAGTCAAGAGTGGGATTGAGGATTATGAGGATGTCTACTTTGCCGTGTCGAATGACGACATGGGGAGGCGGTACAGGCAAGTAGAGTAACAGGAGCATGGTTGAAGCATTTGAGGCATGATATTGCATTAATACGAATAATGAAACTGCAATACGACGAGCGATGAAGCCGGTGGAGGAAGAGAAATGCAAAGTTTGTGTACAAGCCATCAATGATCAAATTTAATTCTTGGTGAAAAATTCCTCAAAAAATTATGGGTGAAAAGATAGACACGGAGAGATGAGTAGTGGAAGAAGGAAAGTTGAAAATTACTATGAAAGTATATGGTTTTGCATGACAGGCCATGGACTTTAATATCGTCTTTCAGTGTCACATTCGAAGGTTCTCCCTTTATTGTCTAATTGTCTATGGCTATTAACAATAGAAGAGAAACATAAAAAGAGAGATAGGATACCACATATGAGTAAATAAGATTTGCTATTAAAAAATATTGTTAATTAAATATTAACAACATGATAGAAGTGATATCCCTCAAGTCTCGGCACGAGAGAATTCAAGTCTCACGGAGGAGTTCTCGGAGGAGGAAGTGAGAAAAGCGGTGTTTCAAATGGAAAACAACAAAGCACCGGGACCTGATGGGTTCCCGGCTGAGTTTTACCAAGTTTTTTGGCTTGTCATCAAGGCTGATCTCATGGAGCTGTTCAGGGTATTCCACAATGGGGAGTTACAACTGAATAGTTTGAATTTTGGGGTGATTACGCTTTTACCTAAGCATAATAATGCTAATCAGATCCAGCAATATAGGCCAATTTGTTTACTCAATGTTAGTTTCAAATTTTTTACTAAGGTGGCTATGAATCGGCTTGTCCCTATTGCACAGCGTATTATACGACCCACACAAACAGCGTTTTTTGCCGGGAAGAAACATCCTGGATGGTGTTGTTGTGTTCCATGAAGCTATCCATGAATTACATCGTAAAAAGTTGAGTGGGGTAGTGTTTAAGATAGACTTCGAGAAAGCTTACGATAAGGTCAAATGGACCTTTTTACAACAAACGATGCGCATGAAAGGGTTTTCTCCTTTATGGTGCTCCTGGATTGAACATTTTACTCAAGGGGGAAGCGTGGGAATAAAGGTTGTCGGCGGAATGGGACCCACGGTCCCCCGAACCGCCGGCGCAGGCCAACCAGAGGCCACAGGGCGTGACACGTGGCGGCCTTATCGGCAAAAGCCCCGCTGGAGAAGCAGGTGGGCCCGGTGGTCAAACCCGGGCACTCGGGGGATTCCCCCGAGTGCCACGTTCGTGCGAGCCATCTAAGGGCCTTGCGGTCCCGAGGGTCCAAGGCCCAAGAATCAAGGAAGCGATCGGGGCCCTCTCCCCGAGCGACCGGCATCCCGCAAGGCGTGGGCCCAAAAGAGTGCTCGGGAGGGTCCCCGGGCGGACCCCTCGAGCACCTCCCCCGAGCGGAGTCCCGAGCGACCCCCCGACGGACGCTCCCCGAGCGCCCGGGGTCGGCCAAGGCAGTCCGGGACAGCTGGCGCTCGGGGGTCGTGGGGCCCCCCTGTGGGGCCCTCCTCCGGGCTGCCGCAGCAGTGAGCTGGCTTCTTCCATAAGCCTTAGTCCCGGCAGAGGCATTTAATGCCTGTCATTCAGGCATTAAATGCTAAAGTCCCGTATGGGCATGATATCGATCAGGCCAGTCCCATCCCCGCAGGGCAAATCTCTTTTTGCCATAGCCCCTGTCAGGGGATGGGGTCCGTCTGACAGGGTTGTTGACCGGCCAGGCGCGCTGCCCCGCGCGCCCGCGTCGCTGTCACCCCTTTCCGCCCCTTTGGGTCAAATCACCGCGCGCCTCGTGGCCCGCGTTTGGTCGCTGACGCGCGGGCCCAGGGGCGGATACTTCACCGACTTAGTCAGGAGGGGCCCGGCAAGCCTCTCTTCGCGGGTCCCGCTGAGCATAAAACTGTCAGCCCCCCCCCGGGCGGAGGGCATGGCGAGAAGACACGCGGCACGAACACCGGCGCGGCGCATTAAATGAAGAGGTAGGCGTTTCCTTAGCGCTCACGATACCAGGTGCCATAGCCTTTGCTTGGCCTCTGTGGTGAACCCCCGGCTATATAAGGGGAGTTCCCAGACCATGCAAAGGGTTCGGATTCCAGAGAGAAAAAGGGGCGCTGGTTAGATTTCTTTATTCGGTATCAGAAGATCAGCTAGCCTGGTTGTAAGGAAGAACACCCCTGTAATCTTGATAGGATCAATACACCCACAACGAAGCAGGACGTAGGGTATTACACCTCCGGGTGGCCTGAACCTGGAAAAATCCCTGTGTCTCCGGCATCAAGCATCATAGCCACCCTCATCCTTGAAACGCCATCACCGGCTCATAAGAAAACTCTATATCGCCCCCGGTCGAACCAACAAGGGGGTCCATTCGGACCACCGCTAGAGACGTTTACTCGTCGACAGCTGGCGCGCCAGGTAGGGGGCGTCTGGAGTTTTTTCGAGCCTGCTCCCATGGCGAATCCCGATCTGCCCCAAGATGATCTGCCTCAAAATGAGGTGAGCTTGGGCGGAAACGAAGCATCGGACGAGTCGGACCCCGCCGGCCTCGACGATCTGCTCAACGACACCGGCGGGGCGTCATCGGCTGCTGCCCGCTTTGAGTTCCGGCCACGCGCGCGGGCCTCTGGAGATGTTGCCGGGCCTTCTCGGCCGCCTCCGCCTCGCCGTCGGCTGGACTTCGCGGATACCGGGGAAGGAAACACGCTGCAGGCGGCGCAATACCTCCTCCGGCATCCTCCCGTCCCGGTGCCAGCGGCGTCCCCCGTGGGCCCGTGGCTCCAGGACCTCGCTAACCTGGTCGACACCGCCCGACGCGAAGCAGCGGCCAGGAGCGTCCACGCTTCTTCCGGGCGCGCCGGTGCCCGCACCGTCCCCTCAGCGGCTTCGCTGCCGGTGCCAGCGCGTCTGCCGCGCGCGCCTGCCGGTGGTCGGCGCGACGGATCTCCACCCTCGGTTGCCTCTCCGGCACGGGGGAACCCTCAAGATCTTCGCCACCGCCTCGGTAGGCGCGAAGTGGAGGACGCACGCACCGTCATCGAGCGCCAGCGCGAGCGCGACAGGGCGGACGAGGTCCATTCCTCCTCCGGCCCTGTCGCCAGCCGCGCGCGCTCCCGGGCGCATCACCCCGCCCGGCAAGACAAGGAGACCGGCAACCCCCGTTATGGGGCGGGTTGCCAGGCCTTCACGCCCGAACTTCGACGCGTCACCTGGCCAAATAAATTTCGCCCAGAGCTGCCGCAGAAGTACGATGGGTCTTTCCACCCTGAGGAGTTCCTCCAGATCTACCCCACCGCGGTGGAGGCCGCTGGAGGCGACGAGAAGGTCATGGCCAACTGGTTTCCGATGGCCCTCAAGGGTTCGGCCCGGTCCTGGCTCATGAACCTCCCCTCAGGATCCATTTCATCCTGGGAGGACCTTTGCCACCAGTTCGTGGCGAACTTCCAGGGCACTTTCGAGCGCCCTGGCACGGAGAGCGATCTCCACGCTCTCCGGCAGCGAAAAGGGGAAACGTTGCGGCACTTCATTCAGCGTTTCAGCCAGGTGCGCAACACCATCCCCAAGATATCTCACCAAGCAGTTATCGTCGCTTTCCGACAAGGAGTCCGCGACGAAAAGATGCTGGAGAAGCTGGGCACCCGGGACGTCCAGTCCACCGCGGACTTATTCGCTATCGCGGACAAGTGCGCTAAGGCGGCGGAAGCCCGTGCTTGGCATGACCCGCGCCCCGACCAATCGACGGTCGAGGGCGCCGGCCCTTCTCGCTCCTCCGGGAAGCGGGATAAGAAGGGCAAGAAGCATAAGTCCGAGCCCGTCGCGGCGGCGGAGGCTAAGCCTCGTAAGCCCTCGCGCGGCGGGCCCAGCGGCGGCAAGAAGCCACCCCGAGCTCCTCAGCCGAGTTCGGGTCTGTGGTGTCCCATCCACGAGACCGAGCGGCATGACCTCTCCGAATGCCGGACGGTCAAGTTCCTCGCCGAGAGGAACAAAAAGCAGAGGGAGGAGCGCCTCACCGAGGGCGGTGACAACCCCGGCGGACAAGAAGAAGACCTCGGTTTTCAGGAGCCGCAGGCGGTGGCATGCATCAGCGGGGGCGCCTTCACGCCCTCTTCACGCCGCCAGTTTAAGCTTTTGGCGCGTGAAGTATGCTCAGCGACCCCGAGCTCCGACGCATTCCGAGCGCTCAAGTGGTCGGCTTCCCCGATCACTTTCGACTGTTCGGACCACCCCGCGAGCATCTCCGGCGTGGGACGCCTCCCGCTCGTGGTCTCCCCCCACCATCTGCAACATTAAGGTAACCCGCATGCTGATCGACGGGGGCGCAGGGCTTAATCTCCTGTCCCCCGAAGTATTTAGCAAAATGCAGGTGCCACCTGGGGACCTGAAGGCGACGCTGCCGTTCTGCGGCGTCTCTCCCGGCCTCACCATGCCTTTGGGCCAGGTGTCCTTAATGGTCACCTTCGGCACCAAGGGCAACCATCGGACCGAGAACATCATCTTCGATGTTTCCGAGTTCGAGCTCCCCTACAACGGCATCTTGGGGCGTCCGGCGCTCGCCAAATTCATGATGGCTTGCCATTATGCTTACTTGACGATCAAAATGCCGGGCCCCAACGGCACCATCACCGTGCCAGCCGACATCCAGGGCTCCGTCGCCTGCGCCGAGCAGCTTTTCTCCAAAGTCGCTGCTGCCTTCAACGACGCCCCCGAGCTCTCCGAGTCCTCGGGTCCGCCTCCAACCAAGGCCAGAGTCGCTGCCGATGACTCTGTCCCTGTTAAGGAGGTGGCCCTGGGGGAAGACGCGTCCAAGACCGGCAAGATCGGCGGTCGCCTGACCGCCAAATAGGAAGGCGCGCTCGTCACTTTCCTCCGGGCAAACGCTGACGTGTTTGCGTGGCAACCGTCCGACATGCCCGGGGTCCCTAGGGAAGTGACTGAGCACCGTCTTGCCGTGCGTCCCGACGCTCGGCCCATCCGGCAGAAGGTGCGCCGCCAAGCACCAGAACGGCAGGAGTTCGTCCGAGAGGAGGTCGACAGGCTCCTCGGGGCCGGCTTCATCCGGGAAGTCCTTTACCCCGAGTGGCTCGCCAACCCCGTCGTCGTGCCCAAGCCGAACGGCAAGCTGAGGATGTGCGTGGACTACACCGACCTCAATAAGGCTTGTCCTAAAGACCCATTTTCCTTTACCTCGCATCGATCAGATAGTAGATTCCACCGCGGGGTGTGATCTTCTCTGTTTTTTAGATGCCTACTCTGGTTATCATCAGATTAGTATGGCGGTAGAGGATGAAGAGAAAACTTCATTTACAACCCCTGCGGGGACCTTTTGCTATGTCCGCATGCCTTTCGGGTTAAAAAACGCTGGCCCGACCTATCAACGGGCCATGCGTATGACTTTGCAGTCGCAGCTGGGTCGCAATGTAGAGGCCTACATCGACGACCTCGTCGTCAAGTCAAGACGCGAGGAGACGCTCATCGAGGATCTCGCCGAGACTTTCAATAGTCTCCGCAGTACTCGTATGAAGCTGAACCCCGAGAAGTGCATCTTCGGGGTCCCATCCGGCAAGCTTCTCGGCTTCTTAGTCTCAAGCAGAGGCATAGAAGCCAACCCCGAGAAGATCCGGGCCATCGACCAGATGCGCCCGCCGGCTCGTCTCAAGGACGTGCAGCGCCTAACGGGCTGCATGGCCGCCTTGGGGCGCTTCATCTCCAAGCTCGGGGAGCGGGGCCTCCCTTTGTTCAAGCTTCTCAAGAAGTCGGGCCACTTCGAGTGGACCCCCGACGCCGAGCAGGCCCTCGAGGGCCTCAAGAAATATCTCACCTCACCTCCGGTCTTGGTCGCACCGAGACCCGAGGAGCCCTTGCTCCTTTACCTCTCGGTGACGCCCCGGGTGGTGAGTGCAGTCCTCGTGGTCGAGCGGGGGGTCGGGTCCGAGCTCCCGGCATCCCCCGGCCAAGTAAAGGCGCTCGGGTCCAAGCTCCCGAGCGAGGCCCTCGGGGACTTGAAGGGAACGCTCGGGTCCGAGCCCCCGAGCGGTTCTGCCCCCGAAGGTACCTTAGGGCCCCGAGCCCCGAGCGACCCCGAACAACCCGCCTTGCTCGGGAACGAAGCTAGTCGCTCGGGGGCTGGCCCCGGGGAGTCTTCTACTCGGGTGCGCATACAGCAGCATCCCGTGTACTTCGTCAGCGAAGTATTGCGGGACGCCAAGACGCGCTACCCTCAAGCACAGAAGCTCCTCTACGCGGTGCTCGTCGCGTCGAGGAAGCTTCGGCATTATTTCCAAGCGCACGAGGTCCGGGTGGTTACGGCCTTCCCCCTCGAGCGCATCCTCCGCAACCGGGAGGCCACTGGACGAGTCGTCGAGTGGGCCATCGAGCTCGGGGAGTTCAACCTCCGCTTCGTCAGCAACCATGCAATCAAGAGCCGAGCTCTGGCCGACTTTGTCGCCGAGTGGACGCCGGTGCCAGAAGACGAATGCGAGCAGCTCCCCTCCGACCCGGGTCAGGGAGGAACCGAGCACTGGACGCTGCACTTCGACGGTTCCCTCACGCTCAAAGGCGCGGGGGCTGGAGTAGTTCTCACCGCTCCGACCGGTGAGACCCTCCAGTACGTCGTGCAGTTACTCTTTCGCGCCACCAACAACATGGCCGAGTACGAAGGCCTCCTTGCAGGGCTGCGCGCCGCCGCGTCCCTCGGGATCCGCCGTCTGCTCGTCAAAGGCGACTCCCAGTTAGTCGTCAATCAAGTGTCAAAGGAATACCAGTGTTCGGACCCCCAAATGGCAGCGTACCTGAGCGAAGTCAGGAGGTTGGAATGGCGTTTCGATGGCCTGGAGCTCCAGCACATCCCTCGCCGCTTCAACGACGCCGCCGACATTCTATCGCGACTGGCCTCCTCTCGGGAGCCGGTCCCGGCTGGGACCTTTGAAGAAAGGCTCTCTCGGCCGTCCGTTGAGGCCGCCGACCAAGACGAAGGGGGAACCTCGCGCCCAGGCGAGTCTACCCAGGCGGCACCTTCAGTGGGAAATCCTCCCGTCAGGCCACCGCCGGGTGAGCACCTCGTGCTCACCATCTGTCCTCAGGTCGTCCCTTGGATCTCCGAGATCCGGGCATACCTGAAAGAAAATATCCTTCCCGAAGACGAAGCCGTTGCAGAAAGAATTGCGCGGCAATCAACAAGGTACGCGCTCGTAGATGGGGACCTCTATCGGCGCGGCACCAATGGCATTCTTATGAAGTGCATTTCTTGGGAGGAAGGCCACGATATACTCGTGGACATCCACGAGGGCGAGTGCGGTAGCCATGCATCGTCTCGCACGATGGTCGGTAAAGCCTTTCGGCAAGGATTTTACTGGCCGACAGCCCTCGAGGACGCCTTTGAGCTGGTTCGACGCTGCGAAGCCTGCCAATTCCACGCCAAGCAGATACATCAGCCCGCTCAGGCACTCCAGACCATCCCCCTCTCATGGCCTTTCGCGGTCTGGGGGCTGGATATATTGGGGCCGTTCCCCCGAGCAGTCGGGGGCTACGAGTACCTCTACGTCGCCATTGACAAATTCACCAAATGGACGGAAGCCGAGGCAGTCGTCAAGATCAACAAACAATCGGCGATCAAGTTCATCCGAGGCATCATGAGCCGGTTCGGGGTGCCCAGCCGCATCATCACCGACAACGGCACGCAGTTCATGAGCGACGCTTTCCTCGAGTACTGCCAAGCCCTCGGAACAGAGATTTGCTTCGCCTCTGTCGCACACCCCCGAGCCAACGGGCAGGTTGAGCGTGCGAACGCCCAAGTCCTTCGGGGGGCTCAAGACAAGATCTTTTGACAGACTCAAGAAATGCGGCGCTGGCTGGATAGAAGAGCTCCCCGCCGTCCTTTGGTCCATCCGGACGTCCCCCAGTCGGGCGACCGGTGAAACCCCCTTCTTCCTCGTTTATGGGGCAGAAGCGATGCTTCCTTCCGAGCTCACCTTCCGCTCCCCTCGGGTCGCGGCGTACTCGGAGGAAGATCAAGACCGGCGCAGACTCGAAGACGTCAACTTCCTCGAAGAGCATAGATGCCGAGCTGCCCTTCGCGCTGCCAGATACCAACAAAGTCTTCGCCGCTACCATGAGCGTCGTGTCAAGCCAAGGTCTCTCGAAGTCGGGGACTTGGTCCTTCGTCGGGCGCAGACGCGGGAAGGCAAGAACAAGCTCTCCCCCATGTGGGAAGGTCCATACCGAGTGACTCGAGTCACTCGGCCAGGCTCGGTGAGGCTCGCTGCCGAAGACGGAATGGAGCTGACCAACTCCTGGAACATCGAGCACCTGCGCAAGTTTTTCCCGTGAATAGCCCGGGTAAGTTTTTGCTTTTAGGGCCGGCTCCCCGAGTGCCAAAAGCGAGTCATGGGAAGTGTCGGGTTCGTCATCCCAAGCCCCGGTCGCTCGGTCTGGTTCCCAAACCCCGAGCGCCGGTCCGGCCAAAGGTCACCCGAGTATCACGCGCGCTCGCACCCTCGCTCGGGGGCCCCCTTGTATTCCCAGCTATTTACATAGCATTATGGTCTATAAAGATGTAATTTTCCTTGATATGAATCCCCCATGCAAAGTTTATATTCCTTAATTCAGTATCAATATCAACACTTCCTCCATAGTTAGCAAAGCGTGGCTTTCCGCGCGGTGCGGGGCTCCCGAGCCCCCATCTCTCGGTGCGAGTAGGTCCCACCGCTCCGAGCCCGAGCAGTCAAGCTTATCCAAATACTTGTTGTCGGGCCGTAAGACGTTCGGGCAATTAGCTGTACCCCGAGCACGTCCGAGTCAGGGCAAATAAGCCCCTGGCCACCGTGCTCCGCTGGTCAGCAAGACCCGAGCGCCACCCAACTTCATGTCAGCCGGATAGCTTCACTCCTCGCGCTCGGGACGGGTCGACCGACCCGAAAACCCGAGGGCCGCGTTAACAGGCAAACCCCCCTCGGGACCTGTGGAAAACACCCCTTTTGCTAAGAAAACCGTATAATCATTCGCAAAGTGAGCAGGTTCACCATGATGAAGTTCCCGGGCACCGCCCGCCAGATCAATACCAAGTCACAGGGCGCCAAGTCACCCTGAGGCCCGATCTCTAAGCTAAGCTTCTAAATCGCATTTCTATGTTTTCAAAGCTCCCGAGCACTATATATGAACGACTAGTTTTTTCCTCGCCAATTTTTCCCAACTGCCTTCTGTGCTCGCGATGGGTTTATACCTGAAGGCAGCGATGAGAGTCACGGGGAGTGCTTCGGGTTGTCCGCTCAAAGCCCTGGTGTCCTGCCTGGTTTCTTAACCCTGGACATCAGCCTGGTAAATAAGCCGCCCAAGTACCCTACGCGCTTTCACACGCGCCCGGCGGTGTCTTCCAGTAGCGTTTCCAGAGACATAAGGAAGCATTGCCGAGTTAAAATGAAAGTTCTCAAAGTTAGGAAAAATCATGTAGATACAATGATTAACGCAATACATATCAACAGTTAATTGTTGCAATAATTGTCCCGAGCGCAAAAACTTGGGCAAATTCTGCAGGCAAAGTCAAGAAGATAAAAGAAGCTCGGCTCGGGGACACTCTGTGTCCCATGGGCCGGGCCTCCGTAGCTTCAGTCGCAGCGCGTCCAGCTCTCGGGGCTGGCGCCGTGCTCGGGGTCGGGCTCGCGCTCGGTGCAGAGGGCCCGCTCGGGGGCGGGCCCACCGACTCGCTCGGAGCCGAAGGACCGCTCGGGGGCGTAACCGCGCTCGGGGTCGTTGAAGCCCTCGCCGAAGGAGGAGGACTCGGGGACGGGCGAGTTCTCTTGCGCTCCCTAAGAGAACAGATGCAGGCAAGTTCGGGTCAGCACCCGAGCAGGACACTTAGCCAAAAAAAAAGGAAAAAGAGAAGTTGGAGGGAAGAAAGTTTTTCAAAACTTACTGCCACGAGCCCCTTAAAACATGGCGTTCCACGCCGAGGGGCAGCGGCGGATCCTTCCTCTTCTGACCGGCGGCGGCGCCCGCGTCCGCCGCCGACGCGCCTCCAGAAGGCGCAACTCCAGAAGGCCTTTGCCCGGAGCCGCTACCTCCTGCCCCCTGGGCCGCAGAGCACACGGGCGGAGGAGGCGGCGGTGCAGGGCCACTGCCTCCCGCCCTCGGCGTCGTAGGGCGCACGGGCGGAGGTGGTGGCGGAGGCACCGGGCCAGAAAAGCGCAATGCGGGCCCTCCCTGCACGGAGGGGCCCGCCCCGGAGCTGCCTCCCGCGTCCGTCGGTTGCCTCCCCGTGGCCGGCGGTGCTTGTGGACGTAGCTTCGGCGCCTGCGGCCGCGGTGGCGGGGACGGAGGGGGAGGGGCTTGCCCCTTGCCCTTCGGATCGGCCGGATCATGGATCACGGCGGGGGCCCTCGGCTCCTGAGCTGCCCTCGCCGCTTCGGCCTCCTCGCCGCTCGCGAAGATCCGAATGCCCACCGCAGGCCTGCGGCTGCCGTCCTTCGGCGGGGCCACGATGCCCTTCGCGTCGCACGACGGCATCATGTCAAGGATGGCCTGGCGATCTGCGCTAACGCAGAGCGGCAGGTCCGGCCGCGACAGGACGGCGCTCGTGGCGTCCGGCACCCCGAGCAGCGACTTCAAGATGGCCGCTAGCACCGTCTCGGTCCAGTTGTTGTCGGCGCCGACCTCCGTCCGGGTGACGTCCATGTCCCCGGTGTACATCCACGCCGGCCGCTCGCGTTTCCGCAGCGGCGCCAGCCGGCGTCGCAGAAAGTCGCCGACGACCATGGTGGCAGTCAACCCCAACTCCCGGAGTTGGGAGATGCGAAGGGTCATCACCACCAGCTCGTTGTCGTTCTCGGCGAGATTATCCCACGACTTGTCATGCCTCGCCGGCTCCTCCGGAAGAGTGAGCGACTGCGCCGGGTCAGTGTTGATGTAGAACCACATCTGACGCCAGTCGTCCCACTTGTTCCGCAGCGTTTGCTGGATGTAAGGGTCGGCGAGCTTCGGGCGAAGCTGAAAGTTGGCGCTCCCGCTAACCTCCGTCCGAGCCGAGCCCCGGCTCCTCCCGACGGAGCGGAGGACGAAATAGTGCCGGAACAGCGGCACCGACGGCATCACCCCCACGAACATCTCACAGAGGTGGGCGAAGATCGCCAGCACCACCACGGAGTTGGGGGTGAGGTGCAGCAGGTGAATGCCGTAGGCCTCCAGCACCTCCAGGAAGAAGGGCTGAGAACGGCGGGAAGCAGCCCGGCGGCGAGGAAGCTGGCGAAGATGACGGTCTCGTCCGCCCGCGGCGCCGGTGGGTACGTCGCCGGCCGAACCCTTGTCGGGTGCGGCCGGCCCTCCGGCACCGCTACCTTCCGAACCTTGTCCATTGCCTCCTCATTGAGGAAGCGGGACTTGGGGAGCACGGCGTCATCGGCGTCCTGCGCCAGGGGGGTCGATCGGGTGTGGCGGCGAGTCATGGCGGCGGGGATGGTGGCGAAGAAAGAGGCGAAGGTGGCGAAGAGAGTTTTTTCTTTTCGGATGGCGAGAGGAAGAAGACGGAGAAGAGCGCCAAAGCTTTGGGAGCAAAGTGTTTGGCGCAAAAAACCGGAAGGTCCAAAAGGTGCGGGGCCGTTTTTCTTTTTAAGGAAAAAAGGCTTCGGAAGTTGCAGACCGCCCACACCCGTTGATCTTCCGCGCGATCGTGGGTTGTCAGTTGTCAGTCCGCTGCCACTGACATTGGGCCTGCGGCCGCGCGAAACCCGGAGGGCGTGCAATCATGGCCTGCGGAATTACTGCCGCGCGCAGTAAAAACGCAGTCGCACGAAACCCGGGGCACGCAACCACCTGCGTGCGGCATAAAAAGGCGCGCGCCTTTCCCGCGCAGGGCAAAAACCGAAGCGCCGCCGCCAGGTGGAGAGAGCGGATTGGCCGCCCCTTCCACCCCGCACGCGCGCATTAAAAGCACTCCTCGGCAGGGCGCATGAAGATGGGCCGACCTCTCTGGTTGACCCGTTAAATGAAAAGATGGCCTTATCCCCAGTCGCGGCCCTTCGGGTCGCGGCCCATTGGGCCGTCGCTGGAAGACAAGGCCGGGGGCTACTGTCGGCGGAATGGGACCCACGGTCCCCCGAACCGCCGGCGCAGGCCAACCAGAGGCCACAGGGCGTGACACGTGGCGGCCTTATCGGCAAAAGCCCCGCTGGAGAAGCAGGTGGGCCCGGTGGTCAAACCCGGGCACTCGGGGGATTCCCCCGAGTGCCACGTTCGTGCGAGCCATCTAAGGGCCTTGCGGTCCCGAGGGTCCAAGGCCCAAGAATCAAGGAAGCGATCGGGGCCCTCTCCCCGAGCGACCGGCATCCCGCAAGGCGTGGGCCCAAAAGAGTGCTCGGGAGGGTCCCCGGGCGGACCCCCCGAGCACCTCCCCCGAGCGGAGTCCCGAGCGACCCCCCGACGGACGCTCCCCGAGCGCCCGGGGTCGGCCAAGGCAGTCCGGGACAGCTGGCGCTCGGGGGTCGTGGGGCCCCCCTGTGGGGCCCTCCTCCGGGCTGCCGCAGCAGTGAGCTGGCTTCTTCCATAAGCCTTAGTCCCGGCAGAGGCATTTAATGCCTGTCATTCAGGCATTAAATGCTAAAGTCCCGTATGGGCATGATATCGATCAGGCCAGTCCCATCCCCGCAGGGCAAATCCCTTTTTGCCATAGCCCCTGTCAGGGGATGGGGTCCGTCTGACAGGGTTGTTGACCGGCCAGGCGCGCTGCCCCGCGCGCCCGCGTCGCTGTCACCCCTTTCCGCCCCTTTGGGTCAAATCACCGCGCGCCTCGTGGCCCGCGTTTGGTCGCTGACGCGCGGGCCCAGGGGCGGATACTTCACCGACTTAGTCAGGAGGGGCCCGGCAAGCCTCTCTTCGCGGGTCCCGCTGAGCATAAAACTGTCAGCCCCCCCCCGGGCGGAGGGCATGGCGAGAAGACACGCGGCTGGCGAACACCGGCGCGGCGCATTAAATGAAGAGGTAGGCGTTTCCTTAGCGCTCACGATACCAGGTGCCATAGCCTTTGCTTGGCCTCTGTGGTGAACCCCCGGCTATATAAGGGGAGTTCCCAGACCATGCAAAGGGTTCGGATTCCAGAGAGAAAAAGGGGCGCTGGTTAGATTTCTTTATTCGGTATCAGAAGATCAGCTAGCCTGGTTGTAAGGAAGAACACCCCTGTAATCTTGATAGGATCAATACACCCACAACGAAGCAGGACGTAGGATATTACACCTCCGGGTGGCCTGAACCTGGAAAAATCCCTGTGTCTCCGGCATCAAGCATCATAGCCACCCTCATCCTTGAAACGCCATCACCGGCTCATAAGAAAAACTCTATATCGCCCCCCGGCCGAACCAACAAGGGGGTCCATTCGGACCACCGCTAGAGACGTTTACTCGTCGACAAAGGTCAATGATGATATTGGACCATACTTCCAAACCCGTAAGGGCCTCCGCTAGGGAGATCCAATGTCTCCGGTTTTGTTTAATCTTGTGGTTGACATGTTAGCGGTTATAATTGAGCGAGCTAAGGAGGAGGGCCTGCTTAGAGGGGTGATCCCACACATCGTTGATGGAGGTTTATCGATTTTGCAGTATGCCGATGATACTGTTCTATTTTGGACCATGACATCGAAGATGCAAAAAACTTAAAATTGTTGTTGTGTGCATTCGAACAATTGTCTGGTCTAAAAATCAACTTTCACAAAAGTGAGATTTTTTGTTTAGGGGTGGCAAAGGAGTATGAGGCAGTGTATACTCAGATTTTTGGCTGTAGGATTGGGGATCTACCAGTTCGGTACCTAGTTATACCCATCCCATTATCGAAAGCTTATGAATAGTGAATGGCGAGCTGTCGAGGAGCAAGTTGAGAAGAAACTCGGAAGCTGGAAGGGCCGAAATCTCTCCCTAGGAGGACGGCTGGTCCTTTTGAATTCGGTACTGAGTTCCCTGCCAACCTTTATGATGTCCTTTTTTGAAGTACCTAAAGGGGTTATTAAAAATTGGACTACTTTGATCTCGATTTTACTGGCAGAATGATCAGCATAACCGCAAATATAGATTGGCTCGGTGGGAGGTTTTGTGTCGGCCTAAGGACCAAGGGGGCTTAGGTATTCAAAACTTGGTTCTGCAGAATGTTTGTTTATTGAGCAAGTGGCTCTTTAAATTATTAAATGAAGATGGGACATGGCAGCAATTGTTGCACAACAAATACTTCCGAACGCAATCATTGGGTCATGTAACGAGTAAGCTGGGTGACTCTCATTTCTGGACTGGCTTAATGAAGATCAAGCACCATTTTTGGCATTTTGGTGTCCATAAGGTGCGGAATGGGAGTCAAATCAGATTTTGGGAGGATATATGGTTTGATAGTGAGCCTTTTTGTGTTCGGTATCCTCTTTTACATAATATAGTGAAACGAAAACATGCCACAGTAGCAGAAGTTCTGGGTTCGGTTCCACTTCATGTTTCATTCCATTGTGGGCTTGAGGGGCCCCAAGTTGGCTCAGTGGCATGAGATTGTCCGAAAGGTCGCCTTGGTGCAGTTATCTTCTGAACAAGATTCTTTCAGTTGGAGACTGCATAATTCAGGCATGTTTTCGGTACACTTGATGTACATAGCATTGGGTAACTTTATGAATCCATGTTTGCATGTTCATTTGTGGAAATCTAAGGTGCCTTTAAAAATAAGGATCTCTTATGGTTTGCGTATGGGGGTGCTTATCACTAAAGATAATCTTTACAAAAGGAACTGGAATGGTAGCCATTGTGTTGCTTTTGTTCTGCCCATGAGTCAATTCAACATTTGTTTTTTGATTGTCCCCTTGCTCGCTCTATATGGCGGTTGGTGCACCTAGTGCTGGGATGTGGTCCTTCGTCCAATGTTTTCAGTTTGTTGGGGAGTTGGTTGAATGGAATGGGACGGGATAAAAGGGATATTATGATGGTTGGAGCTGCAGCTATTTGTTGGTCTATCTGGCTCCATCGCAATGATATTGTTTTTGATAAAAAGAAAATCTCTAATCCGTTGCAGGTTATCTATATGGTTACCCGTTGGCTTCGTATATGGTCGCTACTCCAACACCGGCCAGCTCTCCGGGATACGCTTGGTGCGGCATCGCTTATGCTAGAGATGGGAGCGCGTGATATTCTCCATACTCATGGGTGGCAGTTTAGTTGCAGGCTGTGCTTTAATTAATGGTTTATATCGCCTGGCTTGTGTAATGCATTCTTTATGTGTCTCACGCTAATGGGCGTTTATGTTTGTCAAACTCTGTAATATTTGGCTGTGTGTGCCTTTTGGGTGCATAGGCTGGAGATTCTACTCTATTTTCTAAATAAAATGATAGAAGTGATAGAAACATTTGTACTAAAGTCCAATAATAGTTTGTCAAAACATACTTTTGGCTATAATTTGGTTCTAAATTTTGAATCAAATATCAAAACTAATATAGTGATGGATGAAATTAAACGAATGTGACAGCACAGAATAAATATTGGCTGAGAAGTTAATACAAATAATACTGTATATAGTAAGAGATAACTGCTAGTTAGTTATTAATTAACGCACATTTAAGCAGAGGAAGGGTGCGAGGCTCACATGCGGGGCAGGCAGGACCAATAAATTAATGCAGAACTCCTATACCAGCGATGAGTGCTCTCTTAGTGCTGCTTAATTGTTCGTCTAAGGGACCCGATTATATATTCTGGGATTAGTTTGTACTAAACAGTCAGGAGAGCACCATCGAAATAGGATAATTGATGGCGGCGTGGGGCTTCCTTACTTGCTTCATTTAATTAAGTTTCAGTTAGTGATGTAGGAGTAGTATCTTGGCAAACTTGTGCTAGTTAGTTGTTGCTGCTTATCCCCATATAATCCAAACGAATGAGGCGTTTGGAGATCACACGAGACAGGTCAACAATTAACACTGCTTGTCAGATTTTGATCGGAAGCATCATCTACGAACCCTAAATTTTCTAAAGAAGAATCAATTCAGAAGCATATACAATTCTTGCATATTCATATGCAGACCAGAAATATGGCGCATGATTCATGGGCCTGAAGATTGATCGATTGATTGAATCCTTCTTCATTTCAGGCCAAAGCCGGCCGTGTAGCGAGACACGGACGTTGGACAAGTACTAGTTAATCTGTGTTGCAATGCCAACTGCTTCTCCCTACTATACTGGAGTTACAGGATTTATAATATGCTGTATGCGTGCTGTCTCAGCATCACACGGGTGCAGTGCAGAGGAAGAAAGAAGAAAAGATGCTTCTTTTTCTGAGCTCAAGACGCCTTCTTTTTCGTGAGTTCCTGGCCTTTTTTGACCATGTTGCATTGCACATTGCACCCCTCTGCTCGAGCTTCTCTTGCTTTTAGCCTCGGAGCCAGCTCCAACCAGCTGCATGTCACAGGAGAAGACAAGCGATTTCAAGCAGGATCGAGTAATTAATTACTGGTAGCATGTACCAATCAATCAGTCACTGGGATCTCCTTGCATGATCATTGCTGCCATACGACCTAAACCTACCAGCACGGCCATCTATCTATTCATCAGTGAGTTAGTAGTCTCTATCTGCTTTACACCCACGAAAAGCAAAGCCGCATGCATTCTTCTTTCAAATGAATGTAACTGAATTGATTACAGGAACATACCTGTTCTGCTTGTATGTGTGCATACTGCACCTCATAATGTAGTACTCCCACTTGTAGTGTGGTGTGTTATTAGTACGTAGTTTTACTGATCAATCACATGTATAATTAATTAATTAATCAAGGAGTTCAGCCTTTGCAGCTGAACGATGGTGCTTGCATTTGCATAATAAATGATGCAGTGGTGGCTTTCATGTGGATGATTGCTTCGCAAGCTAACTACTACTTTCACCAGTTCATCTGCCAGCATTCGGCATCCCATCTTTCCATATCTTACACACAACCTTTAATTAGTTTATGCGATGTTCCATTTGCCGTATGATCGAGATGATTAATTACACACGTACTATATACTCACTCACAGTACTGACAAACAGCTCACGAGAGCATAATAAAATCCATATGTGCAGTAGCAGTACTGGTCTGCACAGAAAGCAACGACACCTATGAAGTTTCAACCGTGTTATCTTGATCAGAACAGCAGTACATACAGCATCGATTTCAGCTTTTCTTTTACTCAACCTCACCATGCCACCACGTACGTACGCATCCATGGGCTTCTTTCTCGTTTGTTTGGAGTACGGTTACTAAGCACTTAATGATGTCTACGAACGTACGTACGTACTAGCTTGGTTTGTTACGTGTATAGGCCGTGCAATTAATTAATCGAAACACAGCTAGCAAAATTTCTCTTATGAAACAATGTACTGATAGTATATATCAACAACGTACCACATATGTATGCATACCACATATGTATGCATCACCACGAGTGAGAATGAGCAACGACTGATCCATTCAATAGTTGTCGTGCTTAATTATGTTGTGGTCCTCGACATTATTTGTGTTCTATTCAACTAGCACAGTGTCCCACACAATTGCACGGAAAACGTTTTTAATTATCTTTATGTATTTTATCTATACGTGTGATATTATATCAGTACAGGAAATAAAAGTTCAACTCGCGAGCTGGCCTGTTAAGTATTGTACTAAGCCGTCCATTTAGGTACAGTTATGATGATCTATCGGATGTGATTTGTTTCATTATCTTTATTGTTTTACTTGTACGCGTGATATTAGATCAGTACAGAAATAAAAGTTCAAACCGCGAGTCAATCTGTACTGAGCCGTCTATTTAGGTGCATTTATGAGCCGGCTTGCTAGTCGTTATATCGAGCCACCTATTTATGTACAGTTATGATGATCTATCGGATGTGATCTGTTTAGGTACAGTTATGAAGATCTATCGGCTATGATCTATTTAGGTGCAGTTATAAAGATCTATCGGCTATAATCTGTTTAGGTGCAATTATGAAGATCTATCGGTTGTGATCTGTTTAGGTGCAATTATAAAGATCTATCGGCTGTGATCTGTTTAGATAGATCTATCGGTTGTGGTCTAGTAATAATAAAAGGGTTTTGTGAGAATTTTTAAGTTTTTTCTATTTTTTTATTGTATTCTGCTTTTAGTATATAATAGATAGATAGATTAATCAACTTCCGGCCGGCTGTATAGATCCATCGACCCTGAGGTAAATCACGCCGGTTAGGGATAGCAACGGGGACATTTCTCACGGATTTCTTTTGATCTCCATCCCAGTTAAGGCCTAAATTTGAATGGCATTTTGCTTGTCCAGTAAGTAGTGTATGAATAAAACAAGAGCAAACAGTAGCAAAAGCGAGTACATTTGTTATCCGAGAAAAAGAAAAGAAACATGTTAATTTTGTTAACACAACGTTTAGAACTAGTATAAAAGAAAACGTGGATCAGATGATCGGTTGTGTGAAGCCAATGGGTTGGAGTGCAGGTGCAGTTGCAGGCACAGTAGCAGAGACGCAATTAAACCGTTGACTAACAGTAACAATGGTTGGAAATTTCGTTCCTGTCTGACTGGTCCACATATCTAGTCTTCGTCTTCTCCTCCAAGCTTATTAGCCTCACCGTCACCGGCCGCGCAGAGACAGTCAGTCGTGCGTGCCTGCCTGCCTGCATGTGCCGGCAACTGCACGCGCCTGGCAGAAGGAAGGAAAAAAAGAACACATGGATCGCCGCTCGATATGTCGTTTCATACCTTCATGGCCACTACCGAGTAGGAACACAGGAAATACTGTACTACCGCGTACGTGCATCGATCCCTGAGTACACTTGTATGGAGCACGATGAGAAAGGAGCTAGCTCAAAAAAGAAAGAGATAATTGCACCCGAGATACATAAATTTAGCACACAGGTTCAGTTAGGTATAAAAATTTAAAAAACGTGCACGCACCGGTGTCGCCTCAACCGAGGGCGAGACGGCGACACGGGCCACGGCGGCTTTTTTTCCTCGCTTTGGCTATTTTGCAAAAAAAAATACCTATATTACATCTTCGATTTTTTAAAATCATGTATAAGTTTCAAAAAAATCTGAAAAAAATTCATACCGGTTTATGATGGAATGAAGTATACACAGGTAAATTTTCATAAAATAATATACATATTTGTGACCTGTGTAAAAAAACAAATCAAATCAAATAAATAAAAAAATGCACTACAGTGCAAGTATCGCCCTACAGTAGAGCGATACTTGTGCTACAGTGATGCTACAGTGCAAGTATCGCTCTATTGTAGGGCGACACTTGCAGCACTTTTTTTTGTTTATTTGATTTGATTTGTTTTTTTTGCACAGGTCACAAATATACATATTATTTTATAAAAATTTACCTGTGTATACTTCATTCTATCATAAACCGGTATGAATTTTTCAAATTTTTTTAAAACTTATACGTGATTTTAAAATTTTGAGAAATGTAATATAGGTAGTTTTTTTGCAAAATAGCCAAAGCGAGGAAAAGAAAACCAAGCCAGCGGGCCCCGCCGTGGCCCGTGTCGCCCTCGGTCGAGGCGACGCCGAAGGCCTCCGCGGAGACGACGCTGGTACAATTTGTACCCGACCGACGTGCACGTTTTCTAAGTTTATGTATGTGGGATGCAATTACCTCAAAAAGAAAAGAGATAAGGTTAACTTGCTTGCACAACAAGGAGCAGCTTTTACCTTAGCTTTTACTAGCCTGTGAATATGATAGTGCAGTGGGTTACCGGCCTATAGTTTGTTTATTTGGTCAAATGCTACCGCAACCAGCTCAATCCGGTCCTGGGGTTTTTTCTTTTGAGCAACGGTCCTGGGGTTGGTTCTTCACCTATCGGCTGGTTTCTCACAGGCCTGCAGCTCGCTGTCGGATTGACTACGTACGGTCCAAACCTGCGCGTCTGTACTGTGTGTAAACGCCGGCTCATTTCCAACTCAAACGCGCCTCGCTTGTCTTCTCGCTACACTATCTTGCATGCGGTCTTGCTACATGTATGCAATCTCATTGGCATCTCAGAAGATAACACCTTGAAACAAGGGTATGATCTAGTCGAAATTGTTGCCACAGCGAAAGGAAGGGAAGGTCGCTGGGCTTCTTTGATTCGCAGAACTTAAAAACCAAAATAATTGCAAAGACATAGGATTATAACATCATATCACTTTGATTTCTATAGGATTAGATACCATAATGATTGCGCCGAATGTTGTTTGATTACATCAAAGAAAACATAAGAATCTTTTCATTAGAAATTATCCTATGAAACATCGTGCAAAGGAATTCACACGAAAATTTATGTGGATCATAGTCGTACAAATCAAACAAACTCGTATAGAAAAATCATAAAAAATGATATGATCCTCTAAAATCCTCTGAAAATCCCTCGATTCGAATCAAAGAGGCCTAGGTGCATGCATGCATGTTTTTGATGTTTTAGGTTAGTGTATTATGATTGATCTTACGAGAATAAGAAGAAGAAGCAGGAGTGAGTACTACACAAATTAGTCCTTTTACATAAGCTCGGGGCTATCTATGGAGGAATAACAACCCTACGAGTGTGTATGTGTATCCTCAGCATATCGCTATGGTAGTGCACTCTGGTCAGGATGATCGGAGTTGGATGAACTTGTTTTGCCGCCATCTCCCGCCTTAAAGCTTTGAAGGTCTATAAATTAACTGTGCACTTTTCGAGTAGGGAGTAGGCCATGGTGGACCTATGGGCTATGGACCATGAACCCGATTGAGGTGTTCTTTTTTTCTTTTGGAAACATAGCAGGAGAGCTACATATTTCATCGATAGAGGAAAAGATATTACAAAACAGAAACACCAACATGGCAACAGCAAGACCACCTATGAACCTTAGCGTACTCTCGTGCCGTCCTGGATGCCAAGCACCCAGCGGGAGGGCTCAATGCGCGGCCATGGGACCTCGTCACCGTCAAACTCCGAGGAGAGGCCGAAGACCTAGCAGCTTGGGGTGCACCCGATGACGGGTGAGAAGACCTTGGCAATGTCCAGATGGATGAGGATGTAGAAGAACGGCCTCACTTGGCTGTCGTCCCGCAGGTAGCTCTCCGGTTGCTCCGCTCTTGCATGGAGCTCTCCCACATGGTCAAGTATGGAGAAGTTGGTGGAGGTGGTGATGTAGTCGGGTTCTAGGCTCAAACCCAAGTGAAGAGGCAGGCGTTGTTGTCGAGGATGTCCGTCGATCTATCGCTCGATGTGGTGACGAGGCAAGTACCTCCCAAGATCCACTGGACTGCCTCCGGGCACCAATCGTGGAAGAAAAGTCCCCTTATTGCCACGCGGGTAGAATTCGAATTTGGTTCATATCCAAGAGGGTTAATAAGAATCGAATGATATTGAGATAATAGTCAGAATATTAAGTCCTTGTTACACCCATAGCATATCTCTTCAACATTCGTATCGATCGCTTCGTCCAAAATGGATTCAATAGGGGGTGCTACGATTTAGACCAACATGTATTATCCGGTGAGCAATGCTACACTTGTAAAAAAAGTCTACAGAAATTTTACTTTAAAAAAAAGCTATTTCTCTTATCTTATTACTCACTCCATGTCAGTATTTAAGTAAAATATCTGTTCGAGAATATGATTGTTGTTATCCGGTGAAGCGTAACTCACCATAGACTCGCTGCGTGGTACTCCAGCACTAAAAGTCACGGTGCTACGTCGTCACTCTATTGAGTCGCACGCGAGGATTTTGTTTTCTAAAAGAACAAAAAACATCAGGTACTAAAATGGACGTGTCGTGACACATCGAGCAGGTAAATCCTAGAGTAGCAAATGATGCAGTGGTATCGCTCTAACTGCTACAGGTCTGGCACTCCTAGCAGGCTAGCTAGGAGTGAAATGAAAAAGGGAAAGGAATACGGGGAGAGACGACCAGTACTCCAGTACAAGCAGTAGTATAGTGGAGTGGAGCAGGAGGGGAATAATTCACGGAGAAATGCCAAATACGGTGGCACCTCTCATGCTTCCGTAGACTCCTCCCTCCCTCTGCAACCCAACACGACCATCTTATAAGTTATAAGCGAGGAGCAGCAGGACAAAGCACCAGCAGCTCGCGTGTCCGAGCCTCCCACACACAAAGAAGAGACTGCGAAACACAGCACTGGAGCAGAGTTCTCTGACTCCGCCCCGCCGCCATGTCTAGCGACCCCGACGAGATCAAGGCCCGCGTCGTCGTCCTCGACGCCGCCGACGATTGGGCCCGCCCCGAGCTCGAGGCCTTCCACCTCCCCTCCACCTCCCAGCCCCCACACCTCTTCCACCCACCTCACCAAGAACCAGACCCAGAAGCAGCAGAGCAATCCACACACCAGCACCAGCTCCGGCGCCGGCACCGGCCGCGGCAGCCGCCTCCAGCAATGCATCTAGGTCTCCTCCTCCCACTCCTCCTCGTTCGCCGCCTCCCGCGGCGCTGGAGATGGAGCAACAGCAGCAGCCGCCGTCCAATGCCAAGGCCCCCGGCGACGAGAAGCCGTCCCCTCCGGCGCCCGCGGCCGCGCTGCGCGACCTGTTCCGCTTCGCCGACGGCCTCGACCGCGTCCTCATGGCCGTGGGCACGCTCGGGGCGCTCGTCCACGGCTGCTCCCTCCCGGTGTTCCTCCGCTTCTTCGCCGACCTCGTCGACTCCTTCGGATCCCACGCCGACGACCCGGACACCATGGTCCGCCTCGTCGTCAAGTACGCCTTCTACTTCCTCGTCGTCGGCGCCGCCATCTGGGCGTCGTCGTGGGCGGAGATATCGTGCTGGATGTGGACGGGTGAGCGGCAGTCGACGCGGATGCGGATCCGGTACCTGGAAGCGGCGCTGAGGCAGGACGTCTCCTTCTTCGACACCGACGTGCGCACCTCCGACGTCATTTACGCCATCAACGCCGACGCCGTCATCGTGCAGGACGCCATCAGCGAGAAGCTCGGCAACCTCATCCACTACATGGCCACCTTCGTCGCCGGGTTCGTCGTCGGATTCACCGCCGCGTGGCAGCTCGCGCTCGTCACGCTCGCGGTCGTACCGCTCATCGCCGTCATCGGCGGCCTCACTGCCGCCACCATGGGCAAGCTCTCCTCCAGGAGCCAGGACGCGCTCTCCAACGCCAGCAACATCGCCGAGCAGGCGCTCGCGCAGATACGGATCGTGCAGTCGTTCGTCGGCGAGGAGCGCGTGGCGCAGGCCTACTCGGCGGCGCTCGCCGTCGCGCAGAGGATCGGCTACCGGAACGGCTTCGCCAAGGGCCTTGGGCTCGGCGGCACCTACTTCACCGTCTTCTGCTGCTACGCCCTGCTTCTCTGGTACGGTGGCCACCTCGTCCGCGGCCACCACACCAACGGCGGCCTCGCCATCGCCACCATGTTCTCCGTCATGATCGGCGGGCTGTAAGTCGTAGTACTCTTACCACCGCAAAAAGATGCCATTTTTCTTCTTCTTCTTCCTCTGAAACGCATTGGTTCGTCGTTGCGTAGCGCTCTCGGGCAGTCGGCGCCGAGCATGGCGGCGTTCGCGAAGGCTCGGGTGGCAGCGGCCAAGATGTACAGGATCATCGACCACAGGCCGGGCATCTCGCAGGACGGCGACGCCGGGGTGGAGCTGGAGTCGGTGACGGGGCGGCTGGAGCTGCGGAACGTGGAGTTCGCGTACCCGTCCCGGCCGGACGCCCCGATCCTGCGCAGCTTCTCCCTGAGCGTGCCCGCGGGCAAGACGATCGCTCTGGTCGGCAGCTCCGGCTCCGGGAAGAGCACCGTCGTGTCCCTTATCGAGAGATTCTACGACCCGAACTCAGGTCTGGATTTCGATTCTTCACCATCGAATTGTTACTCGGAAGCAGTGTGTGTCCGTGCAGAGAGAACTGAATTCGACGAACTCGATGTTGACGTGTGCGTGCAGGGCAGATCATGCTGGATGGGGTGGAGCTCAAGGATCTGAAGCTGCGGTGGCTGCGGTCGCAGATCGGGCTGGTGAGCCAGGAGCCGGCGCTGTTCGCGACGAGCATCAGGGAGAACCTGCTGCTGGGGAGGGAGGAGGCGACGCAGGTGGAGATGGAGGAGGCCGCCAGGGTCGCCAACGCCCACTCCTTCATCATCAAGCTCCCCGACGGCTACGACACCCAGGTCCGGCACTCCATCATTCCGTCAATCAATCAATCATCTCTTTCCCGCGCGTGCCCCTCCCTCCCTCACTTTCTATCCGCCATTAGAGTAGCTTGCTCTTTCCCTTTCACCAACCTTTTTCTCCATCATTTCATTTGCCATGGAGTACCTATGTCGTGATAACCCCGTGCAGACAGGGCATGCTCAGATCGGATTCATGCTTGGTAGCAGCTCACTGTTTGTTTCTTTGTTTGTTTGTTAGGCGGCAGCAACGCATGACACCTTCTCTTCTAGGCTCCATCACGCTATCACAGTACACATAGATAAATATTGCTACTAACCACTAGATGGAAGAAGATTAGAAGAAGTAGAGGCAATTGTTTGGTGCACGTCGCTTCGAATGCCTGCTGCGAGTCAGTAGTAACAGTAACATGGCTAGATTCCTTCTTTCTTTCCGAAGGTCCCTTTCGACGCACAAAGTTACACAAGCAGCTGAACCGAGACTGTCACAAGATTGAAGATAGTTTCTACTTATTTACTGACCTTTTCGCACAGTCCAGTAGCAGTGTACCACTCAACGCTTTCACATGCCTCAAGGGGGAGAGAAAAACAGAGAGCAAATTAGAGTAGTAGAATTAGGATTACCAGGAATCCGAAGAGGGGAATCAAAACGAACAAATTTCCAGGTCGGCATTTTTGTCAGGAATGTCAAGTTGATCTCACAAGAATCAACAGCCTCACTTTGTCCACTACGTATCATGTTGGTTTTCTTTATGTAGTGGCAGAGGGGTTTACTTGACCAAAGGTTGGATTAATTATTCCGAGCACATGGGCCACTGATCCAAACTCTCTTCCCCAGTAGCTAAAATACTGAGACCCACCCCAGCACATGACACGATCCAATCCGGCAGGTTCCCAGTCCAAATTCCAGTCTCGAGACATAAACAATTGTAGCACATTTTATAGTTTAGTCAAAATCATGCTTGTATCCAGTCAAATTACATATATGAGTGCATATACGAGTATAGTAAAGTAGTATTCTTTTTAGGAAGTAATAGTAGCAGCTGAGCTGAGTGAGAGTGAGAGTGAGAGTGAGAAATGAAGTCAACTAGCTCGTTTGACCCTGGTGGATGGAATGCAATGCATGCAGGTTGGGGAGCGCGGGCTGCAGCTCTCCGGCGGGCAGAAGCAGCGGATCGCCATTGCCAGGGCGATGCTCAAGAACCCGGCCATCCTCCTCCTGGACGAGGCCACCAGCGCTCTCGACTCCGAGTCGGAGAAGCTCGTACAGGAGGCCCTGGACCGCTTCATGATCGGCCGCACCACCCTCGTCATCGCGCACCGGCTCTCCACCATCCGCAAGGCCGACCTCGTCGCCGTCCTCCAGGGCGGCGCCGTCTCCGAGGTGGGCGCGCACGACGAGCTCATGGCGCGTGGGGAGGAGCACGGCACCTACGCCAGGCTCATCCGCATGCAGGAGCAGGCCCACGAGGCGGCGCTCGTCAGCGCCAGGAGGAGCAGCGCCAGGCCGTCAAGCGCCCGCAACTCCGTCAGCTCGCCGATCATGACTCGGAACTCGTCGTATGGCCGGTCGCCGTACTCGCGCCGGCTCTCCGACTTCTCGACGTCGGACTTCAGCCTGTCGATGATCCATGACCACCGGATGATGGACCAGCAGAAGCTGGCGTTCCGGGCGCAGGCGAGCTCCTTCTGGCGGCTGGCCAAGATGAACTCGCCGGAGTGGGGTTACGCGCTCGCCGGCTCCGTTGGCTCCATGGTGTGCGGCTCCTTCAGTGCCATCTTCGCCTACATCCTCAGCGCGGTGCTGAGCATCTACTACGCGCCGGACCCGAGGTACATGGACCGGGAGATCGCCAAGTACTGCTACCTCCTCATCGGCATGTCCTCCGCCGCGCTGCTCTTCAACACGGTGCAGCACCTCTTCTGGGACACCGTCGGCGAGAACCTCACCAAGCGGGTGCGGGAGAGGATGCTCGCCGCCGTGCTCCGCAACGAGATCGCCTGGTTCGACATGGAGGCCAACGCCAGCGCGCGCATCGCTGCCAGGCTCGCGCTCGACGCCCAGAACGTGCGCTCCGCCATCGGGGACCGCATCTCCGTCATAGTGCAGAACTCGGCGCTCATGCTCGTCGCCTGCACGGCGGGGTTCGTCCTGCAGTGGCGACTCGCGCTCGTGCTCCTCGCCGTCTTCCCCCTTGTCGTCGGCGCCACCGTCCTGCAGAAGATGTTCATGAAGGGCTTCTCCGGAGACCTGGAGGGCGCGCACGCCAGGGCCACGCAGATCGCCGGCGAGGCCGTGGCCAACGTGCGCACCGTGGCGGCCTTCAACTCGGAGGCCAAGATCACCAGGCTCTTCGAGGCTAACCTGCAGGGCCCGCTCCGGCGCTGCTTCTGGAAGGGGCAGATCGCCGGCAGCGGCTACGGCGTGGCGCAGTTCCTGCTCTATGCGTCCTACGCGCTCGGCCTGTGGTACGCGGCGTGGCTGGTGAAGCACGGCGTCTCCGACTTCTCGAAGACCATCCGCGTCTTCATGGTGCTCATGGTCTCCGCCAACGGCGCCGCCGAGACGCTGACGCTGGCGCCGGACTTCATCAAGGGCGGCCGCGCCATGCACTCGGTATTCGAGACCATCGACCGCAAGACGGAGATCGAGCCCGACGACGTGGACGCCGCCCCCGTCCCGGAGCGGCCCAGGGGCGAGGTCGAGCTCAAACACGTCGACTTCTCCTACCCGTCGCGGCCGGACATCCAGGTGTTCCGTGACCTGAGCCTCCGCGCCCGCGCCGGCAGGACGCTGGCGCTCGTCGGCCCCAGCGGGTGCGGCAAGAGCTCGGTGCTTGCGCTCATCCAGCGCTTCTACGAGCCCACCTCCGGGCGCGTGCTCCTCGACGGCAAGGACATCCGCAAGTACAACCTTAAGGCTCTGCGGCGGGCCGTGGCGATCGTGCCGCAGGAGCCGTTCCTGTTCGGCGGCACCATCCACGACAACATCGCGTACGGGCGGGAAGGCGCGACGGAGGCGGAGGTGGTGGAGGCGGCGACGCAGGCGAACGCGCACAAGTTCGTGTCTGCGCTCCCGGAGGGGTACAAGACGTGCGTCGGGGAGCGCGGCGTGCAGCTCTCGGGGGGCCAGCGGCAGCGGATCGCCATCGCCAGGGCGCTGGTGAAGAACGCGGCCATCATGCTGCTGGACGAGGCGACGAGCGCGCTGGACGCGGAGTCGGAGCGGTGCGTGCAGGAGGCGCTGGACAGGGCGGCGGCGGGGGCGCGCACGACCATCGTGGTGGCGCACCGGCTGGCGACGGTGCGGGGCGCGCACACTATCGCGGTGATCGACGACGGCAAGGTGGTGGAGCAAGGGTCGCACTCCCACCTGCTCAACCACCACCCCGATGGATGCTACGCGCGCATGCTCCAGCTGCAGCGCCTCACGCCGCATGCCGCCGCCGCGGCGCCGGGGCCGTCGTCCAATGTCTGATCATTGCTTCCACTTTGCGTTTTGGTTGGGGTTTTAATTAGGATCTTCTTTGCTCGTTTCTTCTTCTTTCTTCTTGTTGTTGTTGTTATTCTTGGATCGGATCACAATTCACAGCATGCATGTGAAATTAAAGCAGAATCAGATTGATCGTTGTAAGTAGACGGCTCCCAAGGAACATGCTGTATTTAGTCTTACCTATATTATCAACGAATTAGAGAAACAATTAGCTCATTTCTCGTGAGCGCTCCTACCTATCATTGAGCTAAGCATTGGCCTGTCAAAACTCCGACAAGCAGAGTGAGACAATGCATGCATCACAAGAACAGCAAAAGCGAAACATGATCCTCCTGATAGATATGTCATAGTTGTGTTATTTCCTATTAATATATTATCACTGGTGCGATGTCAACTCAGGAACCCCGTACGACCCGGAGTTTAGGAAGCAATCTTCCTAATTACGAGTACCTCCATAAACAAATATGAAGTACTGCCGGCAGCATTGCAGGAAACCTGGACCCCAGAGTTTGACTCTAAAAGGAGTGTCACATGCAGGCTTAATCTGAATTCTCGATGTGTTGCTCATGCACATCAGCAGCTAATTGTGTGCCCAAGCAGCAACAGCATATGAATATGAATGTTGCATTGCATGGTCCCTAAGACTAAGAGAGAGTGGGTCACTCACAGAGAGAGAGAGAGAGAGAGAGAGAAGGGCTGTCCCAAGTGGCAGTGTCAAATCCAAGCCAGCCTATCACAAACATGGAGTATAAATCCCAACCATGGCTACATCTGTTCTTGCCATAGTGCCATTTCACCATGGGCATGGGGATCTGAATGGATGGAGATGAAAAGCAGCTGTAGTGGTGGCACATGTAGGTGGAGGTAGACATGGTGGTGTGAGTGAGTACTGCTTGTCTGGGTCTGATGAGCAGTGGGCACGAGGTATGAGTAAGCACGCGGGAAACAAACCTATCAAATCTATCATGTATCGATGGCCTACCACCTACAAGTGTTTGCTGGATACTCCTTGCCGATTGACAACAGCAACTTCAAAGATTAAAGAGGGACAAGTTGGTGTGTCAGGGAAGCGAAGGGAAAGATCAGACAGACCTTCACATGACTCGTGTTCTGGATCAACTGCAGACAGAGAGATCTGGAAGAAATTGCAGAGGTGTCACTGGTAGTACACCAGCCAGCCATTGCTTGAGATGAAAGCTTCCCATCCTACTAATCATTTCGAGGTTTTGATCTTCCAGAGCTGGCCTAGACCTGAAAATTTGTTGGTGTCGATCAAGAAGGTAGGCAGTAGAGGCAGAAACTGGGTGCATGATAGACAGGAACCCTGGGTTTTGGCTCATTGCATCACTTATTTGCATCTGGATTCTGCAGATATGGAAAGCTGTAGAAGCATATAGTACAATGATTACTGTTAATAACAAGCAGCAATTGACAAAGGTAATTAAATGGCATCTGGTGGTTTCACTTTCAGTGAGTGGGCATTGGAAGGATGGGCTTGGAGGCAAAATCATTTGCCTTCTCTCTCAGGCTCTGTATGCATGCATGCATGTGTGCTTTCATGTGCGCTTGCGCATGTGACACTGTCTCTGCTCTTCATCATCCATCCTCTTGCCCGTTTCTGCAAGAAACCCCCTGGTTTCGTCAAGCTAGAGTTAGGTGGCCATCATGCATAATTGCACCCATCAACAACACATATATTGTAGCATAATAATAACGTTTGGCTTAAGCAAGATTTGCCGACTGTGCTGTGCTAGGTTGCAGTTGCACCTACACAAAAGTACAGTAGTTTTACTTTGATGTTGAAAGCACCGGTTATAGTTACGGTGATAGCGCAAACCTAAGAGCTGCTATAACCAGTAAATAACAAGTTCCAGAACGAATGTCCTTGTCCGAGGAGGCATGGCCAGCCAGAGTAGGGAATGGTAGATCCAAAAAGAGCAACAATCATGGTGTGTGAAAATAGGTCCATACACCTGTAAAGGCACAACCCTATGTGGCCAACACTCTGGACCTATATATACATATAGGTGTCTCTCAAATACAGTGGCACTACCTGCTTCCTGGGCAAGCCCCTAAGCCATAGATAGCACAAGAAAAATGATAGAATCAAGAAATCTCTACATTGATAAAAAGAGAGAAACCTACAGTCTCGATTGTCTGATAACAGCACAGCTTCGTCACAAAAGGGCAAGACCAAACCGATTATCACAACGGGCACAGCCAATCCTAAGTCCCTCGGTTGCTTGTGTTCAAGCTGATGAGAATACCACGGGCTGTGAAGTTCTATTTCATAGTACTAGCTGACAAGACATAATCTGCAGCTAAATCATAATGACATTATGTCACAAATCTAGACCAGTAACTGGTTTTTGATTCAAACAGAAGTTGGACAACACAAGGCAGGTAAAATAACACAATCCCTGGCTTCTTAAGAGCTACCATCTACTCTGTTAACTATGAAGCAAAGCTAGTACAGATATATGGCAGTAAGAAAAACATCGAATAACGACCAAGAAGTTCACGTGGACATGAGCTTCAGGCCATTGTCAGGCATTCCCATTCCAGCAGCAAGATCGGCATCAAGTTGAGTGTGTGGGGCTGGTCCAGACAATTGCTTGACCCTACAAGTATCAAAAGGTAGTTATCAGATACAGTACACACATCAAGACCTTTGTATAGTCAATAATGCAGATGTTTCTATCGGTAGGGTATACTACAGTTCAAAGCTCAACTTATTTGTACAGAATTGGAGACTCTAAGCTATGCTGATATCTACTAACTACATCCAACATACTACGGGTCTTTCATCTGCCTGTAATTAAAAAACATTTGGCCAATTGCGTCTAGTTAAATTATGATGTTTTGACCAACTACATTACCCTACCAAAATAAACTTGGCTCTTGAACATCTAAAGCTGGCGATATGTACACACGATCCAAACTATAAGGTTGATTAGGCATCTCTAGATTGATTGCCAAAGAAGTTTGGTTCCACAATCTTTCATCTTCACAGAAGCACCATCGATCTTAGACGGGGATTTGATGCTTAGAGTATCCTGGTGTTTTGGAACTGTGGAAGGAGCAGAACACAAGGGTTTTCCAACAACCAAAAAACTACGAAGGAACCACAGGGCCTAGTCACCAAGTAGGCTTGCTATGGTGTTCGGCAAGCACCACGGGGTTGAGTTCTTGGCTACATTAAACCTTGCCGTCATGTGTTGTCATTGTTTGTTGTCTGGTTATACTTTATTCTCTAGACTTCTTTTCTTAGGAGTCCTGTTTTGTGTATGAACTTTTCTTCTTTAATGCAAAAAATGTGCAAAGCTTTTGTGAATTCTTGAAAAAGAATCATGTAATCGTAAGTTTCTAACTTTCTATATTTCCCTTATACCGTGATGGCTGCATATATATTGATACCTTACATTCTTCAGTTAGTAAGGTTTGTGACACTATAATGTGCCAAACAACATATTCATTCTCTCTGAACATGGGTTATAATAAGTAGATTTACACATGAATCACCTTTTCTTGTGGCGCTTTGAGCGGTAGTGATCCTCCTTCACGCTCTCATCCGCAAAGTACCGACTGCAGTTACAACCATAACAAGTATTATATTACCAGAAGGAAAATAAGAATTGCCATTTTGTATGAGAAGTGCAGTTCCTATCTAGTATAGCAACAATCACACCGTGCCTACCTATCTCAATTCAACCAACAAGGGCACCGTCAAAACTACCCTGAAATCACCACGGATTCACTCGCTATAGTCTATACCACAACTCACCTCAAACACACTCGATTAACATAATGAGAGATTACAGCTCTGTGTGGCATATCGGCAGCAACATATAACTTGTATAATTTCATCACAGGAACCAACCCTAATTGTACCAAATCGCTGTAATTTTGAATAAGAAGCCAAGTGTAGCTCGGCCAAGCACACTTGCATCGGAATGAAGATGCTACCTTTATTTGGTATGATTATATGTAGGCATGAAATCGAAGCAAATTGTGTAGTCGAGAGGCATACTCGCAGTGGAGGCAGTAGAACTGGCCCATGCCGGGGAGGTCCTCGTCGACGGGGAGCGCCTTGCCCTCGGCGTCCTTGCCCTGGTCGGCCAGCTTGACGAGCTCGTCGTAGACGGCGTCGTCGGCGTTGAGGAGGAACTTGCCGCGGCGCGCCGTCTTGTGGGAGAGCCGGCGCTTCTTGACCTTGCGGTGCGGGCACTTGCCTCCCATCTGAGCGGGCTCCTGATCGGCGGCGGCGGCTAGGGTTTCGGCTGCGTAAGGGCACGAACCCGAGCGGAAGTTTGGAGGACGAGAGGAGAGGATTTGGTAGGCAAAAGAGGAGACTTGATTGGGCCAGGTGCAAATCCAGTTACACGATGAATGAAGACCAGCACAAGCCCAATGAAGAAGAGGCCCAATCACACATTTTTTCTTGCATCTATGACCACGGCCCACCCAAGGTAGTTATGTCACTACCGATTATGGGAGGGCCCGCACAATGCTTTCCCGTGTGGGCGTCCTCCCGCGTTGCCATGTGTCTACAAAGGACTCCTTAACGAATAACATGGGCTGACCAACAAAGGGAGTATAGATGTAGGGCGGTTTTTGTTCTTCTGTGTGTCAGCTGAAGGATGAACCATCTTCACTTAACCCTGTCCCCCTTCTGTACGTGTCGACATCATTGTCAGACAACTCCTTGGGACATCCATCACCAGCGAGAGCCATATATTATGATTTTTATTTATGTTTTATTTGTCATGATTGAAAAGTATTTGAAGTATTGAAAGTTGAAGTTTTCAAATTCTACAACTTCAAACTCTCCCAACCCCTAATCGGAAGTTTTGTACTATGAATTTGTAACTTTCTCACTTGTTTTCTTCGATTCAAATAGGGGAAGAAGAAGAAGCAGTAGGGGAATAGCCGAATATGTGGGAGAGGAGATTGACACCTAACGCTATTTAGGACGATTCCTTTGTTTGCAATCTTAAGGTTAACATTAAGATAGTCCTCTCTCCTCTCCAAAAAATACTATCACGTATTATTATAACATGACGTCAAAAGAAGGCACTACGTCCATACCAAAGGGCTAGAAACTAGAGTTACACTAGATATTTGTTTGGATCACTTGAAGAGAGCAGTGGACATTTGTTCTATGACATACTTCAGTAAATATCTAGAGCCTACAAACTTTTCTGTAATTGTCTGATTGTTGTAAACTAAATTTGCTAATTGGTCTGAAAAATATCTATCAAGTGGTGGTAAGGAGATTCTCATCAAACGGTGCTCCAGTCCCTCCCTACATATGCTTTGGGAGTAAAAAATTTAAATTCCCTGCAGGTCTATGTGATGATATTTCTCAACTTATTCATTAATTTTTGGGGAGGAGATGAGATGAATAAGAGAAAGGTTCACTGCCTTGCTTGGGACAAGATCTTTATTCCTAGATTGCAAGGGGGAATCGGGGTTCTTGATTTGAGATGTTTTAATCAAGCTCTTCTTGCACGGTAAGCTTGGCGCCTTTTGGTCTTTCTAAATAGCTTGTGTGCTCGGCTCCTAAAAGCTAGATATTACCGAATGGAGACCTTCTTGACACTGCTCTTGCAAGTCAGACCTCACCCTCTTGGCAAGGTATTACGCATGGTTTGGACTAGCTCTAAAAATGTATTATTTGGCGTGTCAATTTTGGTGAAAAGATTCGCATTTGGAGGCATAATTGGATACCTCGGAATAACTCTCTAAAAGTCTCGGATAAAAGAACTCGGTCTCGACTTAATTTGGTTACGGATCTTATCGTGCTCAATTCTAGGCAATGGAATGAAGTGTTGGTAAGTAAGATTTTTTTTACCCCATGATGTAGAGGTTATCCTGAGTCTTCGGCATTCGCACATTGTGGAGGATGACTTTGTGGCTTGGAATTTTGAATAAAATGGTGTGTTCTCTATCAGAAGTGCATATAGGCATGCTACAAGGGATCTAGCTGATATTATGCAGAGTGGCCAATGTAGTACGAATGGTATGGGAAATAGAAACATTTGGAATAATATTTGGAAAAGTGATGTTCCTCAGATATAAAGATATTTGGTTTGGAAATTAGCTAATGACGCTCTTGCAGTCCAGGCCAACAGATGCTGAAGGACCTTATCGACACATCCTACTTGTTCTATTTTTGGTTATAAACCTGAAACTGGTTTCCATGCAGCGGTGACTTGCACAAAATCATGAGCATTGCATCTTGCTACGCGCCAGGTTTGGGACCTCCCGGAGGAGTGAAAATTTCTTTGTACTGGTCCTGATTGGTTTCTGCTGCTCTTGGATCAGGAGAATAAGGACATGCGTACACGTTTGTTATTTCTCTTCTGGCGTGCTTGGTACATGCGTAACGACGTGATCTTCAGCAAGGGTGAAGCTATCATCACTACCTCAGTGCATTTATTGGATAGCTATTTTCATGCGGTACAAAACGTGCATCTGTGTGCCGCTCCTCGTGACCCCAATGGTAAGTAGTAACTAAACTGTGGCCCAGTTAGTGTTAACTCTAACCTACTGGTTGGTTTAAACTCAAAGTGGATGCAAGCTTTGTTCATCTTTCTGCTATAAGGAGCTTTGGAGCCATTATTCGTGATTGTCAGGGTCGCCCTATTCTCTCGGCATGGACTCAGATTTAGGGATGCATAGTGCGGCGGAGGTAGAATTATTAGCTTGTTTGGAGGGCCTACGGTTGGTTTCTCAATGGAATAACCAGCCAACCATCGTTGAGTCCGCCCGCTCTTCAGTGATTTAGGCTACTTCTCCTTTTGCCGACAGATCGATGTTCAGGAGCATTTGCAAGGAGATTCATGTGGTGATGGCCCTTTTACCAGATGTTAAAGTGGCAAAGATATTAGGAGAGAGGAGAATGGTGTTGCACATTCGTTGTCGCTACTTAATAGGAGAGAGTTGAGTTTTGGGGTATTGCACAGTTCAGTTTCTTCTTTTTTGTCGGAAGTGATCGTGATAGCACTTTTTCTAACTAATCAATTCTTTTTGTTCAAATTTTATTTTTGCTAAGAACTACGTGAAGCATCGCCTTGTCACCAACAAGTCACAATGATAGCTCGATGGTCAGAGACATATAGTAGAGGCTGATGTGTACGGGTAAGCATACAACATTGTCGATGACAGCGAGATACGATGTGGGGAGATATACCTTCGTTTGAGTTTACTTGCAATCTTGACTTTGACTGATATAGATTTGACCAACGATAAAATTTGAACTATATACTTATGTAACTTAGAGGTAGTATTGCTATATCTGTAATCAGAAGTGCTTACGACTATTATGCATTCAAAGCTGTGTCCTTGCCTGCAGGGGCGGGGCTAGGCTCAAGGACAGAAGGGCTATAGCATCGGTCCAGCTTAAGTGTATTAGGGAGCATTAACTTAAAATACCGAATTCTAGATAATTTAGTACTCCTTGGTCAGCCCAGCCCTTATTTTGTCCACTTCTGGGTCCGCCATTACTTGCTTGTTGATTAAAAATTAGGGGACATCTATTCATTTCTTTGAGTTGTCTTTCCTTGGAATTTTTTAGGGGTCGCCAACACTGCTTGTCGGATTAAACACTTCATCACACTTTATGCACATATTACTTCCTTAATTATTTTATCATTAATCATCAAAACCCACTTAGGAGACCCAAATGCACTGTTAGACATCGGCCGCGATAGGGGCGGCGGAGGAGGTCGAGTGCCGATGGAGAAGGAGGTGTCTTCAGGGGAGGATGTCGAGGCGACGTCTGGAGGGACGGGGGCGTCGGCAGAGAGGTGCCAGCAGGGGAAGACAGCGAGGTAGTGCTGACGTTAGGAAGAAGATAATTATTTTATCATTAATCATCAAAACCCACTTAAGAGACCCAAATGCACTGTTAGACATCGGCCGCGATAGGGGCGGCGGAGGAGGTCGAGTGCCGATGGAGAAGGAGGTGTCTTCAGGGGAGGATGTCGAGGCGACGTCTGGAGGGACGGGGGCGTCGGCAGAGAGGTGCCAGCAGGGGAAGACAGCGAGGTAGTGCTGACGTTAGGAAGAAGAAGTCCACAGAGCTGGATGTGGGTTGTGACGAGGTCAAGGAGGAAGAATCGAGGGCGAGGGCAGCGGCATGAGCGGTGGATTAGGGTGGACAGAGGCGGGTGAGGGAGCCGGTGGGGTGAGGAGAGGAGGAGTCGCCAGCTAGGGCAGCTGGGGCTGGTGAAAGTGTATCTAGGTGTCTAAGTTTATTTTCATAGTAAATGACAAATGATTAAGGGTCTAATGATCATAAATGAGTGCATGAACATGTTAAGTCCCAAGAAAGCTCTAAAAATAATTATCGATGACCCCTCAAAAGAAAAAGGAGAAAAGAATCAGTAAAATCTCAAGGCGGATAGATTTCCTAGATTTTAGTGATGTAAGTCACCTTGAGTATAGAAACACCGTACTATTAAGAGGGATTAGGTGAAAATCTCATGACATGGCTCAATGCACATTGCCTCATCTCTTGTTGTCCAAAAGCCAAAAGATTCAAACCTAATCTAGGATTCAGCAAGAATCTGGACCTCAGCTCGAACAATCCAACTAGGGGTCCGGATCAGTACTAGACAGTCTAGACCCTGGCCTGAACAGTTCGGCTGGGGGTTCAGATCAGTACTGAACTGTTCGGATCCCAGCTCGGAGTGTCCGGTTGCCCGGAGGGTCCGGCTGAAGTCCGTACAGTCCAGGATGCCTTTGGTGCTTGGTGGTCAGAGACAAGTTCTCTGCCACGTCAGCAATATGGCTGTTGGAATTCAAAATCTGGAGGGTCCGACGCAAATCCGAATAGTCCCGAATTTAGGCAGATTCTCTCAAACAACTAGTTTTTAAGGGAGCTTCTATATAAGTCCCCTTGCTCCAAGCAAGGGGAATTCTTTGCCAAACTCATTTCCTGCATACTCACGAGCTCTTCTCCACTCCTCCAAGCACTAAGAGAGAAAAGATTTTTTAGCGAAATTCGAAATCCAATCCAAACAAAGCATTGAGTTAATCTGCGAGATTTGATCGAGTTAATTTCTCTTAGAGATTAGGGTTTCCTATACGGCTAGGAGTTCTTGAGAGCTCTCATCCTTTGTGGTGAGTTTCAAGAAGTATGTGAATGCCAAGATTCGCCTCCACGAGGAAAGAATCATCATGAAGAAGTCGATAAGACGCATGAGCATCCTCAATGAATAAAAGGCTTGAGAGGAAGCTGGCTTCGATCACGATGATCGTGCTGCCCAACGGAGACGTAAGATTCCCTCAAGAATCCGAATTTTGAAAACAAATCACTTGTCTCCATTTAGTTACTTCTACTCGCGTTTACATCTTTGCAAGTCTAGCTTAAATTGATATATATATTGATCTTGCTTGTGTATTAGCTAGTTTATTGTTGTGCTTATATTATTCTTGCTTTAGATAATCTTAATTCCGTATAATTAAAAAAATATTAAAATTTAATTAAAATTATTTAGTTGTCTATTTATCTCTCTTTTAAATCGATATCTTAATTCTTTAGTTAGGGCGAGGGCAGCGGCTGGAGTTAGGACGAGGGCAGCGCGGTAGTTGAGGCTGGGGTTTGGGACTTAGGAAATTTATGTGCGTGGTGGCCGAAAATGTCCTGCCAGGCCCACCTTACCCCGGTGCGCGTGATCTTTTGCGTCCAAAAATTTCAGGGCCTAAAATTTGATGCGGCAAAGGCAAACTCTACCGAGTGTCTCGTGGTTTCCTGAATGCCGCCTAAATAAACACTCGGTACACTATCAATCTTCATTTGCAGCTCCGTTAAAAACGCTCGTAAAGGTGGCGCGGTCTAAGTCTACCGAGTATAGAAATCTCTGCCGAGTGTTCACATGCTTACACTAAGGAAACATATATTCTCCCGTGTCTTTCTCGTTTTACCGAGTGTAAATGTCTCCGCTGTGGACCTTCCAGGTGTCCGATAATTTATACTCTGAGAGACTCTCTTAACACTAGGTACAGTACAGATTCTGGTAGTGGGTCTGGGCCAGCGATATGATAAACCTGGCCTCTACATAGTACGTACCCAGCCCGTCCACTCCACTCCACAAGAAACACCGAAAGAAAGGAGGAAAAGGTGTTGCACGTCCAAGCAAGCGAGAGTCCATTGTCAAATCACTTTTGAGTCTGTGCCATCGGATTCTCTGCCTTCTCTACCATTTCCTCAATCCCTCACTCATTTGTCCATGTCACCTATGCATACATCGTTGATTTGACCACCCTCCTCGAAAAAGAAATATCTATGCGTGCATCGTTGATTTGACCGGTTAGCTACCTATGTTGCCCGTTGCCTGCTGCACGACATCATGCTCCTCGCATCTCATTTCATTTGCATTGCATCTGGCCTATTTCTGAGTGCCCATGCAGACATGGAGCAAGAAACAAACATGCCACGCGAGTGCTGTTTAAGGCTGCTCTCACATTATCGTCAAGTACATGCCTGGTCTGTCACTGACGGTGGATGGATCGATATAGATGCTTCACCCAGCAGCACGCAGCAGCAGCAGCATCCATCTTAATTCCTTAGCAGTAACATTCTATTCCTAATCTAATCTAGTCTTATTTTCCTTGTGCATGCATATGCATCTTGTAAAACCAGCCATGCATGCGACAGATCGGTGAAATTGAGATCTTCCTCTTTTTTTTAATTTACAAATGCATGTCAGCTGCTGCTGCTTGCTTCTGGCCGACTCCATCTTGTACTAGCTAGGGCACTTAATTTTTTAACACGTACATATCTGGCATGTGACGCATGCACCAATAGGCAACAGCAAATACTAGTACAACATCGATCGTCCTGTCAGCTCTGCAGCAACGTACGTCGTGTGCGTGTGCGTGTGAGCGTGAGGTTGTAGCACGCACGAGCACGAGCGCAAGTGCATTTGCACGTACCACTTGCTTGCTGCTAGGAGTACAATGAATGGGTGTATGAGTAACATAGCGAATGGCCCATGCTCCTACGCGTTCAGCCCTATCTCCTCATCACACACACAGGACGCTAGCTACGTACGTACTCTTGCCTGTTTCACCCTCCACGGCGAGAAAACTAGCTAGCTAGCTAGCTAGCGCACATACGTTCCTGCGTAACGCAGTAACTCGGAAGAAATTCCATGGCGAACAGTTAAAATTAATTCAGCATGAATCAATCAATACAAATCGCATTTCATTCGTGTAATTAAACAGGTCGATTGGTCCGTATATATCGGCACCAACTTCCAATGCACTAGATCGATGCTACTCGATCTCACACAGAGGAATATGTGCAGCTGTAGCCAGAAACAAGGACAGTAAGTCAGGCAGGCATTGTGAATGCACTCCGATTCCCTTTTCCTCGTAACCTCGTCAAACTTTAAGTGTCCTTATTACCTTCATTTCTCTTGTAATTGCCTAAACAAACTGCTAACATGCACTGCTCGATCTAGCTAGTTACCACGAAACCAAATCCAGTTGGTTTCACATAGTCCCTGAGACAGATGATGGAACGTCGCATACTTCAGAAACTTGGAATTTCTCGTAGTCATGGCAGCAGGTGGAAATCAGAACGCATTCCGATCCATATTTCCGTACGAAAAGCTGGATAGAGGTTGCACCTAGGATTATTTTCGCTTCATTTTCAGTCCTGCAAGCTGCTGCTGCAAGGCACGAAAGGAAAAACCAAACTTTGGCTAAGTACGTAAACTTCAACTGCGGTCTTTGATCTTTACCTGTCCACCATTTCTTTCCCATATTCCCGTTGGAGTACGATGTCCTGTCTTCTCTCATCAGTTTAGATTCTTAGGTGACCTAATTGGTCCATATAATTCAATTTTCTATGGATAGGTATTTACTTGTTTTAATCTACCCTGCGAGTACAGTGAGCTCGCGACCGATCATACGAACATAAGCATGCCCGCATGACTGCTTAATTAACTGGCATTTCTCTCTTTTTATCAGGAATGTCTAATTAGCAGTCAATTGTTTCTATTTGCCAATTGTCAGACTTTTTATGACCACTGAACCTTCATGCAAAGACCCAAATTTCATCCCCTGGATACAAATAACCCTAACCCTAACTTCTCTTCTCTCCTCTGCCGTTGCGCACTCCTCATCTCTTTCCTGATTTCGACAGCTGCCACCACAGTCATGTTTGCCGCCGCCACCGGATCAGAAATTTCCTTTAACCGCCCGCCCCCCTCCCCGGTCTTCGGTTAGCACCTCCACCCTAACCCCTAACCCTCTGGAGAGCTTCCACGTTGTTCGTGTCATTCCGCGTTGCCTCCGCCTAGCACTGTCGACTCTGGCTTGATGCGAGCCTCGCCTTCACCCTAGCACCGCCGCCTTCGGCTATATGGGAGGCTCACCGCCGCCTCCGGCTCCCCCACTACCGGATTTGAAGGAGAGGAAGAAGGATTTTGATAAGAAAAGTTCGACTGCGAGTGAATTGCAAATCACTCGATTGACTATAAGCATGTCCTTTAATTATAGTACACATCTTCAGGAACAGGAAATTGATTAGTTCCTGATCAACTGATTAAAAGCAGAAACAGATGCATGTTGTTGCTTGCTATGGAGATCGAGTAGAGGTAGAAGGCCATGGTGCAGTGAAACAGCATGGAGCTGGCTAGCTGCGGCCATGGAAGATTGATTAATTAAGCATCGTAAAAGCTAGCTAGCTATGCAATGGCAATGGGAAGCTGGGAGCGGTGCTAGGCGGCGGTGGTGGGCGTGCCGGCCTCGCTCCTGGTATCAGCGGGGCTGTACAGCGCCGACCGGTTCTTTGGCCGGTTTTCCTCCAGCTGCCGAACCACCTCCGCCATGCTCGGCCTCGCCGCCGGCATCGGCGCGCAGCATCCCATCGCCAGCTTCAGCGCCTGCACCAGCCCGTCCTCCGCTGGGCTCCGCACGCCCTTCGCCACCTCCGCGTCGAACACCTCCATCGTTGTCTCCTCCAGCACCGCCACCTTCACCAGCGACGGCAGGTCCATGCCACCGCCGCAGGAGGGCTTCCTCCCCATCAGCAGCTCCAGCAGCAGGATCCCGAACGCGTACACGTCCGTCCGCGGGCTGCACCGCCTCATCGCCTGCAGCTCCGGCGCCCTGTATCCGTCCGCCTTCGCCGCCGCCAGCACCGCCTCCGCCGCCGACGGCACCAGCAGCCTCCCCAGCGCGTGCTCCGCGACCCTCGCCACGAAGCACTCGTCCACCAGCACGTTCGACGACCGCACGTTGCCGTGCACCACCGGCGGCGCGTCCCCGTGCCCCGCGTGCAGGTACGCCATCGCGCGAGCCGCGCCCAGCGCGATCTTGTGCCGCCGCGGCCACGTCAGCGCCGGCCTGCCCTCTCCTCCGAGCCCGAGGCCGTGGCCGCCGCCGCCGTGGAGGAGGTCGTGGAGCGTCCGGTGGGGGAAGTAGTCGTAGACGAGCAGCTTCTCGCCGCGCCGGCCCTGGTAGAAGGCCCGGAGCGGCACCAGGTTCTCGTGCCGGCAGCGCCCGATGCGCCGCACAACCGAGCCGCACGACGCCGCGTCCTTGCAGGTGCCCTCCCGCAGCAGCCGCAGCTCGATGTTGCCGCCGCCGTCCGCCAGCTTCGCCTTGTACACTGTGCAGTAGCTCGCCTTCTCCACCACCTGCCCCGTCGCGTTCAGCACCTCCTCCAGCGTCAGGTGCTCGCCGCCCTGGAAAACCACCAGCTTCCCCTCGCCACCGCCTTCCTCCGTCTCCAATCCCTCCTCCGCCTCGCGCCGTACCCTGTTCCGCCTCCACCTTCCCTGCGCCCACCCGATGGAAACCGACGCCACGACGACAGCGCCGGCCATTAGCCCGATGACCATCCCCGCGATGCCGCCGGAGCTGAGGCCCGAACCTGACATGCACTGCTGCCGCAACGGCGGGCCGCATAGCGCCGGGTTGTTGCCGAGGAGTGAGTCCGCGGCGAAGCTGGAGTCCGCGAAGCCCGGAGGCAGCTGGCCGGAGAAGTTGTTGTAAGAAAGATTCAAACTTTGGAGTCCTCTCATCGAGGCGAGGGACTCCGGGATGGGGCCAGAGAGGCGGTTGCAGCCGAGGTCGAGGAGTTTGAGGCCACGGAAGCCTGTGACGAAGGAGGGGAACTCGCCGGAGAAGCGGTTGGCGCCGAGATCAAGGAGCCGGAGGCGGTCGCAGGTGGTGTTGGGTCCCGCCGGCGCGGGGATATCGCCGTCGAGAGCGTTGCCATGGAGGCGGAGCTCGGCGAGGCGGTCGCAGAGGTTCCAGATTGAGGGCGGGAGCGCGCCGGAGAGGGCGTTGCCGGCGAGGTCGAGCTCCGCGAGCGCCGGCGCGTTGCCGAGCTCCAGGGGCACGGCACCCGACAGGGAGTTCTCCGCGAGGTACACCGACTCGAGCGCGGAGAACGCGCCGAGCTCCGGCGGGAGGCATCCGGCGAGCGCGGCGGCGGGGAGGCGGATGGAGGCGAGGAGGAGTGTGCCGTCCCTGGCGAGGGAGAGATTGGAGCGCGCCGCGGCGGCGTCGCAGCGGAGGGGCTCGCCGGCGGGCGTGGACCATCGGAGGCCCCGCCAGAGGCAGAGCGGCGTGGAGGCGTTCCAGGTGGCGAGCTGCGCGTTGGGGACGCCGGCGCGGGGTCCCTGCAGCGCGGGCTTGAGCTTGTCGAGGACGAGGGCGACGTCGGAGGCCGCGTCGACGGCCAACGGCCGTGGGAGCAAGAAGACGGCGACGAGGAGGAGGAACATGCAGTGGGGTAGCGCGCGTGCTTTAGTACTATGCATCTTGATTCCTATGCAGGGGAAGGAAGCTGAGCTGAGTTGGGACCTGGGAGTGGATCAGTGGAGAGAGCAAGTGAAGTGAAGTAAGGAGTGAAGTGTGGAATCTAAATATAGCGGCCTGCCGGAGCTTGGTTTTGCGTTTTTCTTGCAAGAAAGAAGAAAGAAAGAAGAAAGCGAAGCAGGAGATTGCTTGGCCTGATCGGGTCGTATCGTCTTTGAATGGCTTTTTTCCACGCATACATACACCGACTGACACGCGCACTTGGTCGTCGTCGTCGTCGTCGTTATAGCAAGGTCAGGATGCATTTGCATGCAGATTTGCAGAGGTCATGAGTGATCTGGGCACCAGTACTCTACAGTACTAGCACGTACGTGCGTGCGTGTGAAATGTTGAAACAAACAGTAGCTCACTCACTGGCTTGGTAATCAAGACAAGAGAAGAGGAGATTAGTTTCCGACATGAGCATGGGAGCATGTGACAGCAGGGAGTGTGCAAGCACACGAAATGGAGTAGTAATGCTATTAAGTTACTTGTACCAAGGTGGTTAGCCTTTGATTTCTTTCGTCTGTCCGTTAGTCAAACGCCGATTCCCTTGTCGACTGCTTGATGCATGCTTCGATGATCCACTTTGACAATCCATACTACGTACGAATGCCGCCTCAGACTTGGGTATCCTCGTTAATCAAGTTTGCGTAGTTACGATGGGAAATACTAAAGCTTAAATCAACAAATCGATCATAGAAAACAACATCCACTTAAGGCTAGCAAATTTAAGATCCTAGAACCCGATACGAATAAACTAAAGTGAGAGAGAGTACGTACAGATGATAATTATGCAGCGTCGACTATCTTTAAAAGAAGTATATAGATGTATATATTTTTAAAATAATATATGTTATGTATACCAGGCTTCGGAAAAAGAAGAAGGTGAGAGTATGTTTCCATTTTCCTGGACAAAAAGGTTGCATCTTCCTGTTTGATAAACCCCCTCCCCTAAAAGGATGTAGACACAAAAGAAAAGAAGCTAAAGTTTGGTAATCATTCTGTTTCTCTAGACATCAGCTAAAGGCAATGAGCTGAGCTTATCAATTACTAGTAGCTTACCATCACCATGATTATCTCGTATATGATGTTGAGTACATACATACCTTGTAAACATGATTATCTTTTGTGACGGAGAAGAAGAAGAAGAAGAAGGTGGCGCGTCGCAGCTGTAAAGTTCTAGGCCCCATGCATACAAGCCCAGCAACGGTCCCAGCTATATTATGGGCCAAGTGAAAAAGGGAGCCTGCCTGTCTGACATTATTTGACTTCACTGGAGAAAATCTCAAGCTCATTTCCATGATGTTTTCAAGCTGGCACTAATCTACCAGCCGCATGGCCGACTGCATGATGTGCATGATGGTGCAATCAGGAAAATCGCCATCTCAGATTCGTGTCAGCCCAGGAGCATGGGCCATCGTAATTGTGCTATGTGCGATGGATGTGGATCACAGTTACTCTTCTGCAGGGATCAGGACCACATATATCTTACATGACTGTGAAGACATAACTGCACTTCATGGGCCCATTAGCGCAGTATATGTGGCACGAATGGATGAAGGAATCTCTAATTGAACGATGACACTTAACTAAACAACTCACTATGATTCAACTGGCTTTTAATGAAAGCTTATGGTCCCCAGGGCATGTACAAAGGTAAATCGGCTGCTAATATTTAATCTCTCTCTATATATATAATATAATTTATAATCGATACAAGAGAGAACTTATATAACGATTTGACTTTTGAATTGTCTTTGTGTTAGAATCAGCAGTCGAGAGACTTTTTTTTTAGCCTCATCCGAACACACGTAAAGAGGTACACCATACTCAATACACACCACACACGACACACACCTCTTCTACGCGTGCTAGATCTATAGCCTATACACACACACGCCTACTAAAAAAAATTCTAAAACCTCAGGTTTCAGATATATCAACTGATCTGTAGCTCGGAGGCGTACAAGAGAATCTACAAATTATATGGGGGATAAACCCCGATGAGAAACGCAAAATTCGTCCCTCCGGGATCGAACCCGCGTTGCCGAGGCGCGCACCCGCGCTCCCGACCACTGCGCCAACGCACAGGCCTCCAGCAGTCAAGAGTTACAAAAGCGTATTAACTACTCATTACATCTTGAGGGGTACTCTACCCAGCCTTTACGACGAAAGACGGGTCTCTTCGAATCTAATAAATTAGAAAATGCATAAATAACAAAAACATATAAATATGTCATGTATTGTGAATTTATACAAGATCATAAGATATAAAAATTAAAAAAGTGGTGCTTTTGGACTCACAGAAAGTCAAGGTGGAAATGCATCCAACCTGGCTTGGTCGCCATCTACTAGAAGATGAAAAATAAGCTCGGCTTAGGCTCGCTTGAGGCTCAAGCCGGCTTGTCGTGGCTCGCGAGCTGGGCCTCAGGAGCCGGCCTGCCACCACTAGCCCATGCCTGTGACATCTAGATGGCGTGATCTAACTCTCTCAGACCCTCACTCTCGTCCTGTAGACCATAATCACACACTCGCGCTCCTTCACGCACGACTAGAGTTAGGGTGGGGAGATATCGCTGCTCCTCCATAGGACAGCTGCTAGTGCCACCATTGCTCCTCCGTTGCGCCTGCAACCTTGCCTTGCTGCAGCTACGCCGCCCTCATGTCTCACTCCTCGCCTTGCCCTCGCCCTCGCCTCGCTGCAGCTGCACTGTGCTCAGGCCTCGGTCCTCAACCTTGCCCCCGCCTCACACTCGCCCTCCACCATTGCTCCTTCACCGTCGGCACCGCAACGGCCAGTGGCTCTCGGCCCTTGACCTCGCCTCGCACCAGCAGGCCCGTCGACAAGGGGGGCCGAAGTGGCCGACAGCACAGGGCCCCCAAAAACTTAGGGCCCCCATATTGCAGCCCATGTATTGATGTACACATCTGTTTTCGCTTATTCTGCAAGACTGCAATCGATCGCTCGGCTTCCGGTCAGTTCGCTTCATTCCCGTACTGGCGCATGGCGGCGGCCGGATGGTGGACTGCCCTACGCGCGCACGCCTGATCGACCTGCGCGGCCGCGCGCCTGCCTCTTCTTGCTCCGGTGGTTCTAGGAGAGGCAGAGAAGGGCGAATGCTAAATTGCTAAGTGCTAACTCGAAGAGCGCGTACATTTGTTCTCAGATCATCAACAGAGGTTACAGAGCCAGATCATCAATCGAGCCTGATCCTAATCTCCTTCAGGTTCTGCGGCAACCATACTAATTAGCATGGTTAAACTCCCGTGTAATTAGCATGCAATACTGCACTTTTTCCCCATGTTATTATCATTTTCTTGTTGTCCTTGTGCTAAAGAGCACGTATAGCAGTTTCTAGTGTTATAATTAGTTAGCCAAGTACTAATTGCCCTTGTACTGTAGCTCATCTAGCTGTTTTGTTGTCTTATCTTGATAAGCCTAGAATTCATGCACATGTACTGTTTGAATTAACTCAAATTACTTTTGTTTGGTTTATAAAACAGGAAGACGTTTGTTTCCTCAATTCTCATCATGTCTTCTAGAAATAGGACGTATGATTCTGGTTGGAAAAAGCGTAAAAGGAAACAGAGACTAGATGCAGCAGCTGAATCTCAAAAGGGTACTCTTGATACATTTGTTGTCAGAGAATCTCAATTTAGTTCTAAAAATCAAAGTCCAGATGTTAATGTTGATGATGGTCATGGTAATGATGCTAACATTGCAGTGGGTGATGATCCTAATATTGCTGATGAAGGTGATGATGCTAATATTGCCGATTTAGGTGATGATGCTAATATTGCCGATGAAGGTGGTGATGCTAATATTGCTGATGGCATCAATAATTCTCTTTAGCTTGATATATTTGATCCAAGAACTTGGGATGCACTTGATACTAAAATGATAAATATTTTGCTGCAAATGGGTCCTAAAAGAGACTTGTCTATTGAGCATGGTCCTAGAGACAATTTGTCTAGACGGTTTTCTGCATCATCATACACTAGAGTTCTCTCAAATGGAGAAAAGTGTGACAGAGAATGGCTTGTATACAGCAAAGACCTTGACATAGTATTTTGCTTTTGCTGCAAATTATTGAAAAGGGGGCATGTGAGAGGTTAGTTAGCAAATGAGGGTTTCTGTGACTGGCATCATCTTGTTCATAGACTAAAAGAGCATGAAACTAGTAGAGAACATGTCACAAATATGACTACATGGTATGACTTGCGTCTCAAGTTGTAGAATAATCAAACAATTGATAAAGTTGCTCAGCGAGAACTTGAAAAAGAAAGGGAACATTGGAGAAAAGTTTTGCTCAGGATTCTTTTGATTGGAAAATTTCTTGGAGAACATAATATAGCATTTCGTGGCAGTAATAGCAGATTGTACCAAGACAACAATGGCAATTTCTTAGGGCTGGTTCAAATGTTGGCTGAATTTGACCCAGTTATCAAAGAGCATGTTGACCGCATCACCAATGATAAAATTCGTGATCATTATCTTGGTCCTTCCATCCAGAATGAGTTAATAAATTTGCTAGCTACTGCAATCAGGTCTGAAATCATTAGAAAGGTGAAAGAAGCAAAATACTTCTCAGTTATACTTGACTGTACTCCTGATGCAAGCCACCAAGAACAGATGTCTTTGATAATAAGGATGTTCATACATCTTCAGATCTTGTTTGCATTGAAGAATCTTTTTTAGGTTTTTTAGATGTGAATGATACCAGTGGCCAAGGATTGTTTGATGTTCTAGAAGAGGAATTGAAGAGCCTTGACCTTGATGTAGACAATGTGAGAGGACAGGGATATGATAATGGGTCGAATATGAAATGAAAACATCAAGGGGTAAAAAAAACTTTTGGATATAAATCCAAGAGCTTTCTATTCAGCTTGTGGTTGTCATAGTCTGAATTTGACACTTTGTGATATGGCAAAGTCTTGTCGGAAAGCAACAGAATTTTTTGGAGTTATACAGCGTATCTATACAACATTTACTAATTCTACTAAAAGATGGCAAATTCTTAAAGATAACATAAAAGAATTGACTCTCAAGCCATTGTCATCTACTCGTTGGGAGAGTCGTATTGATAGTGTTAAGGCTATAAGGTTTCAAATCCTAGAAATAAGGGAGGGTTTACTACGAGTGGCTGAAAGTGATAATGATCCATTAGCAAGTAGTGAAGCTAAATCATTGGCGGAAAATGAACTTGGTGGCTTTGATTTTTTAGTGGCAATAATCATCTGGTATGAAATATTATCTGCTATTAATTTGATCAGCAAACAGCTACAATCAAAGGATATGGTTATTGATATTGCAATTGAGTCTGTACATGGACTGATTTCCTTTTTCATGAAGTATAGAGAAACGGGCTTTTCAAAAGCATTGGAAGCTGCAAAAGAAATTGCAATGGAGATGGATATTCATCCAGAGTTCCGCACCAAGCGTAAAATCAAAAGAAAAAGACAATTTGATGAGGACGCAGATGATGCATCTATTGATTCACAATCTGCAGAGGAGTCATTTAGGGTCAATTATTTTATACATGTTGTTGATCAAGCTATAGCTTCACTTACCAGGAGATTTGAACAATATCAGGGGTATGAAAAAACTTTTGGTTTCTTGTTCACTTCAGATAGGCTGCAATCCTTGGATGATAAGAGTTTGATGGATGCTTGTATTAATCTTGAGGATGCACTTAAGAGTGGAGAACATAAAGATATTGACGGACAAGAATTGTTTGGGGAGTTAGTTTTTGTCCGGAAAATACTTAAGAAATCTATGGGTCCTGTTGACATTCTGAAGTTTTTGAAGAAGATCCCCTTTTATTCTGTTACTATTATTGCATATAGAATTTTGTTAACCGTTCCTGTGACTGTTGCATCTGCGGAAATGAGTTTTTCTAAATTGAAGTTGTTGAAATCCTACTTGCGTTCTACTATGACACAAGAAAGACTCAATGGATTGGCGACAATATCATTTGAAAATGATATCTTGGAGAAGATTAATTATGAAGATATAATTGAAGATTTCATTTCAAGAAATACTAGGCGGATGATGCTTTTCAGTAGAACATGAGGTCAATTTATTACTTTAGTACTACCTTTACTCTTTTTAGCTTTAATGTTTAATATATTTCTAAATATTGTAGCGTACAAACACATATTGAAGTTATATAATTATGTGAAAGTATGATTTAGTTATATAAATTTTAAAATTTTAGAGCCCCATTTTACATTTCGCCCTGGGGCCCCAAATTCCTAGAGACGGCACTGCGCACCAGTCGCACTGTCCTCAGGCCTCGACCCTCGACCTTGTCCTCGCCTGCTTGTCCTCCGCTGCTGGCGCTGCGAGCCTACGAGTGACTCGTGAGCTTTTTTTGGTTTGACTCAACGTGCTTCACAAGCTGAGAAGGAGGTTCGTGGACCTACGAGCCAGGCCCGACCCGAATCGCGTGACTCAAGCTAAATTTCCACCCTTAACAGAAAGTAATACGGGAATTATGGAGGAATGAAAAGAGAGCGCAGAGAGATAGAGAGAGAATGCATTATTACTTTTTAAAGAGAAAATAAAATGAGATTTAGTCTCACGTTGATTTAGAGGGCATATAAATGCATTTCATTGGAACTTAAAAGCTTCAATTATACGATTTAAAGATTCCTCGTAGAATTTTTTTTCTTCTAAAAATTGGCAAATTTTGCTATGCACGGAGGCCCGAGAAAGAGGGGTGCCCAGAAGACAGCGGAGGATGAATTGGGAGCACACGGATGTTCCTCCCTCTTATTTTTCTGCCCGTTGGTGTTTGAAGTAGCAGCCCAGGTTGTTTCCTTCTGATGGACCATTTCACTGTAAAGCCCACTGCTAAGTCAACACACAAACTCTCTCTCTAGGCTGCTGCTGCTCACAGTGGAGAAGACGATGAGGCAGCTGCAGCAGCTAGAGATCGAGCGAGAGAGAGGGAGAGAGATCCATCGATCCATCGAGCTATCGAGTCGAGGTGAGGCGTGGATGAGCTCGTAGGGGCGCGCGGCGGTGGAGTGGGAGGACTCGGTGGGGGAGATGGAGTCGGAGGACAGCCACGCCGCCACCGTCGCCGGCATGGGCATGATGGAGGTCGACGCCGACGCCGAAGACATCGGCGACGTCCTCGCGACCGCCACCCGCCCTCCTCCTCCTCCTCCTCCTCCGCGCTCCCCTCCCTGGACGCCGACTTCTTCAGCTCCTTCCCCGACGACTTCGACGACCACGACCTCTGCTGAATCCTCCTCACCTCACCTCAGGGTAACGCTGCAACTGCAACCGCTCTGCTCTCCTCCACCGAAACATCCATTCCACGCTCCTTCGATTCGATTGCTTGCTTGTTCACTGCAACTGCAAACATAGCTAGGTTGCAAGCTGGATCAGTACATATTCCGCTTGAATTGAAACACGGGGATCTATCATTCTTAAGACAGCATTGAGCATCGAATCCGCTTGCTTTAGCCAAATTAGGGGCCAAATTAATAAATACTACACATGTACTGCTTGCCCTGTTTGTCTTGTGCTCAACGGAGATGTATGCCCAAATCTGTTCAATTCCATGTTACTTAGGGATACTAGTTAAGTTGTTACTATGTCTATGTGTATTGGCCACCCAGTTCAATCTGCAGGGACCATCAGGCCGACGCATTTGGGTTCATAGCCCGATTTCTGTATGAGTGCCATCTATGGATTGGATGATTAGCCCTTTTGTTTTGGAGAATCAACCCAGCAACAGGGACAAGACCGGCCGGACCACATCTCATCTCATCTACCACACGCTCTTCTGAATTGTTACATATACAGCTGGAGCACTATAGTGCAATTTGCTGATGCACTAATTCTCTTTTTCTGAACCGGGTAGCCCCATTTCCATTACTTAAAATGGAAATAAAAAGTCTTATAGCAGAAGGTAAATGGAAAGGGGAAACTGGTCGGGGCATTAACAGGAAACCCGCTGTTGATGTTTGGCCTCGAACACCAACTACGGAAGAAAAACTTGTTAACACATCCCAAAGAATTGGAAGCTATCCTATTACAGCCAAATCGAATAGTCAGCAAAATATGGATTCAGTGATTCTCAAGTCGCAAAATAGCATATTGAAGTGATCCGTTGTCCTGGGCTCCTGGCCACACTCTTCTGAATCATTACGTGTATATGACATCCTCCTGTCCTGGCCTCGTTCATGGATAGTATTCTGCTCTTCTCAATCCACTTTCTCTCCTCTTTTTTACCCCTTCAACACCTTCCATGTGCCTACTTGCTTGAATTTTACTACCAGCTTCTTGTCTTCTCAATTGAATTGTAAACATACGTTCACAATTAATTGAACAACCTTTCTTTTTGTGTAACAACCATCGTCCTATTTCTTACCAGACGCTGTTATGCGTGCATTGTTCCTCATTCTCTTTTTTTTTGGCAGGTGTCAATACAAATGGATGACGTTTCATTGCCAAGGAACCACTAGTCACCATTGATCCCTTGTTTGGATGTATAGTATTTGTATTCTCCACTATGTTTATGCAGCATTATACCTAGTAACAGACAGTTATCAGACTGTGATGTCTGGATCTCACACCCATCGTACCTGAATGAATGCTGTTGTAAAATGTAACTTGCATGCTACTCTCTCTGTCCATAAATGTAAGGCGTGCACGGAATTTAAGGTCCAACTTTGATTCACAATTAAACCAATAATATTGAATTATATAATACAAAAGTGATACTATTTGAAAATACGTTTGAATATGAATCTAATGGTACCACTACTATGTCATATAAGTCAATAGTATTGGTTTAATCATTGGTCAAAGTTAGACCTTAAATTCCGTGCACGTCTTATATTTGTGGACGGAGGGAGTATGTCGTATGTGGGAATGGTACCTTTTGCATAGGCAAAATTACATACTTGAATTAAAAGTTCACCGTACAGGATGTATTGCGGATTGGATAAACCGACCTTTTATCCGATTTGCGATGCATCCTGTGGCGAACTTGTGTTACAATATTAGTACGGATTACACGCCAATGCGAGTGAGAATTGGTTGATCCTTGGATTATATCCCTTTGTAGAAGAGTCCTGATTCACCCAGTCAGAACCGTTCCGGGGTCTGCTGGCTCCTCTGATGGAGGAGTACCATGGCTGCTCCATCTGTCGGGTCCAACATCCACCAGTTCATTTTAATTTAGAAAAATACTGTTTTGGTGCAGCCAGTAAAAGCTGATAAATTGAAATTAGTCGCTTCAGAAATCAACACCTTCAGCGTTCAGCAACATGCATCAAAGCTGACTTGCCTCTTGGGTTAGTTCTAGTTTGCTTGGGTTTTCTGTATCTGCTGTTTCCCGTTTGATTCCTCGATATTTAATTTTTTTTAGGGCCTTAATATATATGTAACAGGGTGCCTGTATTCAGGACTACATGTGTGATCAAATATGTGAATTTGCCAACTAAGTCCTACAGTTAACCCCAGAATATGATCATGCAAGGGACTGGAGGGAGTGCAACATGTGGTTGTTACATATATGTACGTACTAGCTGCAGTGGTATGTTACTATTAGTATGCTTGATCGCGCTACAAATTAACGTCTACGTTAATAAGTTTGGATGACGAACTGACTCGATAATCTCTTTCTGCCTCTCTTGAATATTCTTCAAATTTTTTGATCGAGGTCAACCCAGGGTGCTGCATGCATGCTCTCCAGTCTCCTTCCTCCCATGTGCAACTAGCTGTTAAGCGAAACAGGATCAATCATCAATGCAAAATACTCTAATAAATTGCATGTTATACGTACGAACATTTTACTTAAACTCTCGAGATACTTCTGCGCAAGCTAATTTGAACCAGATGTTGAAATCGATCGCCACAAAAATCATTAGTAGCGCATCATTACTTAGTTTAACTTTCTTTTTGTCCGATATGATCGAGTACTTTTTGTTTATAGGTTTATACGCGCAGCAGATCACATGCTTAGCGAACATGCATATGCAACCGCTAACTCCCTCCTAACTGCCTTTACCGGTCAAGTTAACTGAATTTGCTCCTCGATAGGGGACGAACTAACTAATAGCTAGTCAACGCGCGCTCTGCAGAAAACATAATCATCAGAGAACCAGCAGTGCCTCACAAGACGGAGCCTGCTCGATCCGGAACGTGGCCAGCATCTGCAATTCTGCGTGCATCATATCGTTTCTTATATGTAGTCTGTATGATCCCAGTAGTTTGTTTAAATTTTTGTCCAAACCGGGCTAGTCCTCTTTCCGCTTACTTTCATAACAAAAATATAAGTTCTTACAAGAGTGAAAACAAGGAAATATCAAGTTCTTAGAGGAGCAAAAAAAGATGCAGAAAAGAAAAAACGAGTTCGACACATTATCAAGAAACCTCCACGCGAGGGATAAAACCTAATAGCGGCTACAACCACGTAGTCTCTTGACAGAACTAACAAACACCCCAAAAGCCAGCCAGACGACCGTTTCAGCAATAACAACCATACTACATCAGATGACTAGTTTGTTTTACTAGTTAGTTCACGGCATGATGAATCAATTAATAGCTGCAAATTTGTAATCATCCACCCTCTGTTTCCATGGATCATGCATGCATTCGGCAGTTTAGTCCCATCAGTACTAACTAGTGCATCATGCCTTAATTAATTAATACTCACCTAATTAATTTTTGCTAGCCTCAAAAGAGATGAAATGCCATACATGTGCATTTGGTAATCATGCATGGAGCCCTTGTTAATTCGATCGTATATTTGCCTTCTTCTTCTTCTTCTTCCTCTACTGTCACCGACGCGCGCGCCGAGCTATTTATACGTACGTGCTCCAAGCAATGCAATCGCACGCATCCATCACCTACCCATCAAGCAGGAGCACGCACGCGCGCACGTACGTCGCCATGGCCGGAAGCTGCAAGCAGTACTGGGTGAACGGCCCGCTCATCGTCGGCGCCGGGCCGGCGGGCCTGGCCGTGGCGGCGTGCCTCCGCCAGCAGGGGGTGCCGTGCGTGGTGCTGGAGCGCGCCGGCTGCATCGCCTCGCTGTGGCAGCACCGCACCTACGACCGCCTGACGCTCCACCTCCCCAGCCGCCCCTGCCACCTCCCCATGGCGCCCTTCCCGCCGCACTTCCCGGAGTACCCGTCCCGCGCTGACTTCCTCTCCTACCTCCGCTCGTACGCCCGCCGCTTCGCCGTCGCGCCTCACTTCGGCGCCAGCGTCGCCTCCGCGCGCCGCGACCACGCCTGTGGTGTCTGGCGCGTGCGCGCCGCCCACGACGTCGCCGCCGGCCGGGCTGGCAATGGCGACGTCGAGTACGTCTGCCAGTGGCTCGTCGTTGCCACGGGCGAGAACGCCGAGCAAGTCGTCCCGGACGTCGACGGGCTCGCCAGTTTCCGAGACGGAGGACGACCCGTCATGCACGCCGCCGACTACAGGTCCGGCGAGCCCTTCAGGGGCAAGCGCGTGCTCGTGCTCTGCTGCGGCATCTCCGGCATGGAGATCTGCCTCGATCTCTGCCACCACGGCGCGTCCCCCGCCATGGTCGTCAGGGGCTCGGTGCACGTGCTCCCGCGGGAGGTGCTCGGCAAGTCGACGTTCGAGCTGTCGCTGGCGATGACGCGGTGGCTGCCGCTGTGGCTGGTCGACAAGGCCATGCTGGCCATGGCGGCCCTCACGCTCGGCGGCGTCGAGCGCTACGGCCTGCGGCGGCCGGCGCTCGGGCCGATGGAGCTCAAGGCCCGGGAGGGCAGGACGCCCGTGCTCGACACCGGCGCGTTCGCACAGATCAAGTCCGGCCAGATAAAGGTCGTGCCGGCGGTCGGGAGGTTCCTGCCAGACGGAGCCGAGCTTGTCGACGGCCGTGTCGTCGAGGTGGACGCCGTCGTGCTCGCCACCGGCTACCGCAGTAACGTCGCCTCTTTAATTCTTCGTACAGTGGAGGGAGAAAATTATGTCTGCGCCAGTTATGATAGTTGAGAGCAGAGGCAGAGATAGAAAAAAGTGAACCATGTGCACAACTCTAACATGCATATTATAATGTGTATAATTTTCAAGCAACAATATACTGAAATAGTAAGGTATTCGGCAACTCTTAGCGCAGATAATTCGACAAAACGAACGACAATGTACCTTTTCAAAGTGAAGAAACCAAGGATGAAACCGCTTATAAAATACGATCGGCACTGAAACAGAAACTAGATTCGATCAGCTAGTAATCACTAATCAGTAGGATTATGGATCAGCTAATCTCATCTTCAATTACAACTCCAGTAAATACTACATGTCAACCAGTACTATAATATCATGTCAACTGTTATCTATGTATATCGTGTCAACTACGTGCACTGCAATAGTAGCAATATCTAAAACGTAAGGGCACACCGTGGTTCTAACATAAGATCAGTGTAAAACGCAGGGGACGGAGGGGGCCATGGATGGATCATGGAAAGGGAAGAACGGTCTCTACGCCGTGGGCTTCGCAAGGAGAGGCCTCGCCGGAGTAGCGCAGGACGCGGTGAGGATAGCAGAGGATCTGGCCAAGGTCTGGAGGGAAGAGCACACCAGGAGGACGACCTTGCGCCTAGCTAGAAAGCAGATTTTCCACGCCTACATTGACCTCTACCTACTATCGAGGCCTCCATCGTGCATCTAGATCCATGACCATTATGTTGTCGCACCCAGCTCTCAAGTCTTGTGAATTACGTACTAGGAACTGTACAACAGTTTCATCGATCCGGGACAAAGGAAATAGGGTGAAAAAGAATGTTCATGCTCATTGTACTGCTTGCCATACCACCGTATTAATTATTTACTCACAAGTACTTATATTGAAATGCATGATTTGTCACAAAGGCCCGCTAACATATCAAGCCAGCAGTGAGCATTTCCATACATACAATCACAAATACAAAAGTAGCAGCTGCATCTTTGCTCAACTGTTCAATCAAGGTATAAATATAGTCACCAGGGATGACAAGTTTCACTTGGCCACGCAAAATGAAGTTTCACGCCAGCACGCCATAACAAGAAACGGATCAAGCACCTACGCAACTCTCCCAGCAACCATAACTCGAACTGAAACTTCCTCCACCAGTCTTCTGAGCATACTCCGCAATGACTTTGCGGGCACAAGCGTCCCATGTCCTCGCTATTTCCCGCAATGACATGGGCTCAGCTAGACCCCGCAGCCATATGCCAAACTTCGACTTCGCTTTGCTAGATAGGTCATCGGAGTTCCTGATGCAGGTTCATTGCAGCACCGTTAGTTCAATCTACACTCGAATAACCAGGACAGCATGATACGTTGGAAATAATACAGTGTGGCTATGCACCTTTGTTCATCGGGAAACTTGTCAAGGAGCACCGGGGAGCATTTAGGGTAGCCAGCAGGAACAAGCAACCTCAACGGCAAAATTGGACTCTGGCACATTCCAACATAGAAGAAATGAGCGAATGATGCAGGTTCAGAACGTAGAGCGTGTGTTTAGAAGCTCACCATCTGTGCTGATGCAAACATGGACTTCAAGGTGGGACTAACAGCCACAGCAGTAAATGTGCATTTAATTACTGTCCCTTCCGCACCTTCAGATGTAGCAGCGAATGACTCGGCATCGTCCTCACATACATGGAGCTCCGTATCTATGAGCTGTTGGTTTATCTCCTGGATCTCCTCCATGAGAGCATGATTTACCTGCACAAAGATGAAACAGATGCCAACGCAAGGTAGCCAACAATGAGTAACATCTCCCATCAAATTAACTCTGTTTCCCTTCTCTCCCCAAAATCAAATAAAATAAGACAATCTTAAACAACATACCTCAATTTTTTGCCACTTGACACGTGAGGTTGCAGTTGATTGTAGATCAGGGGTATCCACACTATATGTTTGCTTGAAGCTATCGTTGACACTTCCAGCTGATGACACATTAAGAGGCATGGCACTTGTGTCACGCTTCATTTTTTTCGATGTACCACTACCATCATTTGTCATAAAATTCCTGGCTTGCAACCGGCACTTTGTCATAGCAACTAAATCTTCACCCACAGCAGCTCTAGAACCATTACCGGGTGCTGACCCAGCAATCCTGTCAATCATGCTGACAACAGATTGTATGTCGCTAACTGCAGCATTAAGAGACTGGCGCTGTGTTGTTCGCAACTGCATATAACACAACATTGGACATGAAACAGACAAAAATAAAATAAACAGAAAGATAATATAGACCATGATATATCATAAACACTACTAATTTATATCATAAACACTACTAATTTATATGATTAAATTGAATGGTAAATGACTTCTTATGTACTATCACAACAGCAGAACAGACTATCAGACAGCACATCTGGATTCTGTAGAGCAATAATCAAGAGAAATAAAGAAATCAGGTTAATTCTAATTTTTCACGTCATACATACTTTCGGATTTTCAGATGGAAAGAATAAAAATGGCTAGGCACCCTTGTTATCATTTGAAGAACTACTTGATTGAGTAATAAATTTCCATGTTACATCAGATCTTCAGATGGTAAGAATGAAAGTGAGCAGGCACCATTGTTATCATCTGAACAACTAATTAATTGGCGTGTCTAGCAAGGCTGAAACAAAACAGTGTTTGCCAGAAAACGGGCATGGTATATCTGACTAGCCAAATACTGTTCTTGACATCATGTTTTTTATGACAGTATGATTCAGAACAATATGGCTTATCGTTGAAAATAATCAAGTTCTACAATACATTCTGAACAACACTGATTAAGCAATGAATCGATTTTGCACCATAAAAAATAACACAGGACAGTAAAAATAAAGTTGGGAAGATACTGACTGCTTTAAGCAAGCGATCTAGAGGCCTGTCTGCTGCACTTGATTTGGTTGGAATTTGAGTTGGTACATTAGCCTGACCTCCATCAGCACTTGTAAACTCTGCTAGCAAGGGTGATGCTGATATCCCTGGTGTGTTTACAGCAATTGATTGTGTCTGAGGCGCTAGGGATGTTTGCTGATGTCCAGTCTGCCCAGTATTAGTAAGTGATGATATATTGGAGAGTGGCTTGTCTGAATCCACTGGTATAGGAGATGGAGCAACAGATGGGGATGGAGATGGAACAAATGGTGAGTTAGCTGAATGCAATGGTGTCCCAGTCTTAACTTGAGATGGCAACGGGTTGTGCTGATCAACCTGAGGAGAATGGTGCGAAATTTGTGGAGACGATGCTTGGAGGTTTTGTGGTGATGAAATTGGAAAAGCACCACTCTGTTTCAACTGCTGATGATAATAGTTACTGCGTGGGCCCAAGTGCTGTTGATAAATTCCAGGTTTCATTGCAGTTCCTTGTCTAACCTTTAACTCGTTTACATCATTTCCAGAATGAAGCTGTGGAACCTGCATCTGTGCTTGCTGCTGTTTCTGTAATTGCTGCTGTTGAAGCAATTGCTTTTGCTGGTAGTGTTGGAACATTTGACGCTTCTTTTGCTGACTCTGCATCATCTGATCCTGCTGTTGCTGCTTCAGCTGCTGTAATGAACTTGCATTTCCTTGCATGGAATTAGCATTAGGCTGCATTGTACTCATTGAGTTGTGAGATAACATGCTATTGCTTGCCTGCAGTTGTGGATTCATCGTACCCTGCATGGGCCCAGCACTTCCCTGTTGTAATGCGCTACTCATTGAACCATGCTGCAAAGGATTAAAATTGCTTCCTTGAGCAGCATCCAAATTAGAGCCAGCCTGTGGTACGTTTGCACCATTTTGTTGTGTTGTTGAAACGCTGAAGTTTGTTGCTGGAGGTGCAGGTACATGCTGGATGCCAGCTGCGCCAGAGGACTGTAATCCGGTGCTCATACTTGACAAACTTGCTTGAGGATTAGCATGACTATCATGCTGCTGCAAACTTTGGGAAGGCTGTTGTTGCTGTGAAATATTAGAACTCGGAGCTTGCCCAGCAGGTGGCTGGAACTGTTGTTGCGCTTGTGTCTGCTGCACAGGCTTCCTTCTTTGTGAATTCAAGATACTGACAATTTGCTTCTCGTATTGAGGAATTTTTTCCCTCAAAGTAGGTTGAATATTACTCTTGTTAATTTGCAAGGTTTTCAATATATGCTCCAACATTATTTTAAAGCTCTTCATCCTTTCATACTGCTCAGATGGCTTTTGAGGTGGTATGATGCTGTCCACATGCTGTAGCTTCACAGAGATCTTATTGTACAATTCACTGAGTTCCCCAAAGTATTGATCCTTCAAGCTCTTAATCTGTGGACAACAAAGACCACATACAAATAAGTTTGTTGCCGAAGCTGTATAGAAATGAATAGTACAGAAACGGGAAACAGAACATTCAATACCATGGTTTGTGATTAAGTCAACAAATATGGCACTGGAAAGATATTTCAAGTAGCTGTTACAAGCATAGGAATCTAAAACAAAATAAGAAAGTATGATGCCCATAAAGTAAACCATGGTTTTGATAAAAGTTAACTTACATGATCAAGAAAAACACTGCTAACTGCCTTGCAACTTTACTACATCTAAATACTGTATGGCTGTATGCTCTATAGTCCACATCCACACAGAATCCCCTATATATCTTAAAGAAGACTGCCAGAGTGTAGTGCATATACTTACCTGACTAATGTGACATGGTACGGAATTTCAGTTCCAACTTTATTTGCAAAAGGAAATAGAAGATGGGAGTTTGGTGGAAAAAACAGACCAAAAGGAGGAGAAGGAAGAGAGGGGCAAAAGGAAGTGGAAAATAAGTGGCCCCAACATCCAACATGGTATCTTGTTTCATCTTCTATCAATCTAGATCAGTGCAATCTCAACCTCTTTATTCTGGGGGCCCCTTTCTATGATTTTTAGAAAGGTCCAATTGAGGGAGTGCCAAAAGTGATGATATCATGCCTTACCATTTGATAAATCTCCTCTTGCCAATCACCTGCACCTGCATTACCTGTTTGAGCAGTGGAGTCCACAGATGCTGCATAAAAAGCAAGATTGTCAATGAGCATTAGGACCCTAATGAACAAGACATCAAATAACAAGCGGCTAGTACAACGTAGGATGCAGGGGTAAGTGCAAAACTTGCGCGCTTGCTATTAAAAAGTACAGCAACAACAACGGACTAGATGTCAGATTGCAACGATTATTGCACAGTAGCATTTTCCAGCAAAAACGTCCACAAAACAGAAAACCAAATGTGGTGAACAAAAGTCACAGAAGATCAATCAGGTCAGCTTAGTCAACATGATTACTGCACAGTAGCATTTTCAAGCAAAAATTTGCACTAATAAGAAAAACAAATGCGGTGAACAAAAGTCACAGAAGATCCTAGGTCAGCTTAGTCAACATGATGATCACTTGATCAGTGTGCAATTGTGCATTGCAACATATAAATAATTGCACCTGAATTATGAATATCTGGTTATCATCTCCAAACAAAAATGGTCTAAACAATTTGAAGCTAGTTCATGTGGCATAAACATTGTTTCATAAACTGTTGGAGAGCCGTACTTGGGGTACAAGAAGATTTCAGGTAGGGTCCATTAAGAGTACGGGTCGTAGTCTAATGAGGGCCCGTGTTCGAGTCCAATGTAATCTTTGGCACTATAAATAAAGGGTGTGGGGGTCTTGAGGGACAACAAATGAATTCCCCCTAAACTTTTCTACATAAACTAAGGTGAAAATAATTAAAGGCCAGATCCCTAAACTAGTTTAAACTGCACATGAAAACTAAGGTTAATATCTACAGGGTCGCAGGAAAAGGATAGGAGAACATAAGAACACCAGAAAAAGGAATGCAGAAGTATATGGCAAACTTACTGCTAGATGAAACTTCTTGAAGGACCCTTTGCTGAATAAATTGCTTTTGTTGATCAATGCTATTTTGTTGCAAGAGCATGCCAGCTGAAGGTTGAAGTCTTTGTTGCATTGAAGGTTGCTGCTGCATCCCCGCCTGTTGCAATTGGTTAGGCTGGAACTGCGACATAAGATGCTGCTGTGATTGCTGAAGTTGATTGTGTTGAGACTGAGATTGCATCAAACCCATTGATGGCTGCTGAGCATGCTGTTGCTGCTGTGGCTGCTGAGCCTTTGTCTGTAGCATATGCTGCATCCGCTGAATGTTTGAAACATTAGGCACAGTTCCAAGAAGCTGGTGGTGCTGCTGCTGCTGATGCTGACTTTGTTGCTGCTGCTGTAGACCTGACATGTTTGCCTGAGAGTCCAATTGCTGTGGCTGATGCAAGGGCATAGACTGCTGGCTCAACATCTGCTGTGTTTGCTGCATATTCAGAAGATTATTTGACTGAACTGGTAGCCTCTGTTGCTGCTGCATCTCCACAGCACCATTCTGTTGACCAAACTGATTTTGTTGCAAGTTTGGCTGCTGCACTATTAACTGTTGTTGCTGTTGTTGCAAAGGAATGTTTGGCTGCTGACTTGGCTGAGTCTGCTGCAGAGAAGGCTGTTGATGCATAGAGGGCTGTGGTTGTTGCTGCTGTCTCACACCAGATTGCTGGGGCTGCTGGAGTAGTGATTGCACAGATTGTTGTACAGAATTCAATGGATTCTGTTGAATACCACTCTGAGTAGCTGACTGCATGGCCATTGTCTGTGGAACAGTGGACTGCCCAGGGTGAAGGCCAGAAGACATTTGCATCAATGGTTGCTGCGAAGATTGCATCTGTGTTGACTGCAACAAAGATTGCTGCTGCTGAATATGTGGTTGCATAAGTGAATTCTGCTGCTGCAATTTCTGCTTCATCAACATGTGCTGCTGCTGCTGCTGATAAATTAATTGGCTCTGTGATTGTTGTTGCTGTTGCTGCCTTCCTGCAATTTGTGGCATTTGCCTTTGTGCAGCATAAATATCTTGTGAAGCGCCTTGTGCCAAACCATTATTCATTGTGTTCTGTGGCATGACAGACACATTCTGCAGTGTGGATGTTTGGCTAATACCTGGCAAGCTCTGCCCGATGTTAGTGAGTGAAGAAGCTTGTATAGATGTAGAAGTATTTGGCTGCCGAGTTTGTTGCTGAGACATCAAGGGGATTGCTGATGACTGTGCTTGATTACTGCCTTGTGGAGGGAGTCCGGGAGCTGTTTCAGAAAAGATACCATATACGTGTTAAATATCTTGTGAAGAAATACTTGTTGCAAAACTGTACTGGGCCCACAAAGCACTCAAGCCAGCATCTTACAGATTAAACTCAGACAAAGTGAGTTTCTGCATTTTTCCAATGAGGAAAAAGGACACATATACTGAAGCAATTAAGGGGAGGACCAACTCATTTACAGCTAATAATTAGTTCCTTTGGGGCAAGCTGAGAAGCAGACCACAGCTGAAAGAGAATAAACATAGTTTGAAGAAGGCCTGAAGATGGTCCAATGTTACTATAACACAATAGTCACAGCATTGTAAGGGCCTATTTGGTTGGACTGTGGCTGTTGACAAATCTGTTGTTGGCTAGCTGTCTAGAAAAGTTGTTGTGGTTATGAGAAAGTGAACATATGGGTTCGAGTTAATCCAAACCATCTACAGCATTTTGGGAAATAAGCCCTTAAGTTTCAACACATTGCAAAAAGCTGGGGGAAAGCAGTTTTTCTAAACAGCTGAATTTGCACTGCAAAACCCACAGCCACTGTTGGCAAAAGCTGCTCAAAATCTGGCTGTTTGGTTAGGTTGCAGCTTTTTCCAGTGAAAGTTGTTGAAAAGTCCAACCAAACAGGGCCTAACCTATAGCTCCAGCATAAAGCTAAGTTACATTTAACCCACCATGGTATGGTACAATAATATCATCCGTGCATCATTTCACACAACATTATTGAACGTGTAGGTTATAATGAATCATGACTTTAGCAACAACAAAATTCCTCCTTAAAGAACACAATGAGCAATAGAAAAAATGAAGAAGCAAATGCAACTAACTTAGCAACAGGTTTTAGTGCTATCAGATGTGCAAATGTCATGGGATGGTTGGGTAAGGGCCCTTAGGCCTGATTGAGGTGTCATGGACCGAAGTGATACACCGGCGCCTTGATAGCAGACACACCGCAAGGACAGGGAGAAGAGATAGACTGGAGACATTGATGTATTTCTTGTTTAACTCCTAATGATAACAGTGGACCTCCTTATATAGAGGTGGTATAACCTAAAGGATAGAACAATTAATCAAAAGGAAACAACATATACGAAAACATCCCAATCCCTAATTTCGCGCCGACTGCCACATGCACTACAGTAACTGCGTGGTACTGGCCATGCCACATTATTGCATGAATAGTACCAATGTACTGCTGCTCACACATGACACACAAGCTGGATGCAAAATTCTTATCATGATGCAACAAAATGCATAGGTTCACCATTCGATGCAATTAAAAGAATTATCATCCATAAATCACAAGAATGCCACAGCTAATGTAGTAATGTGTAACCAAATGTGAAGATGATGGCATGTAAGATGTGTAACGCTCAGTTTACTGCGTATGGTACCTGCACCTGGGTTGTTTTGATTTGGAATCACTTGAGCGTTTCCAGGAGCCTGTTGTGTCTTTGTCTCCATAGAGAGCATTTTCAGAGAAATCTTCCGCAAATAATCAGACTGAGTAATACAAAAGAAAACAATGTTATGTTTTATACCAAATTACTAATAGTGAATTGCAACCATAAGTTCTGGCACGACTAGCAGTTTAGCATGGTTGAGAAGGAATTGCTTCATTTTTTAATCATTTAACTCATACAGTTACTGTCATGACAAAACACTCATATAGCAGGAAACCATTTTGGCACAAATAAGCCATACGAACAGAAACTCCAAATGAAAATAGTGACAGGTGCACCCCATCCCAACCAAATAAGTCCCTTTGAAAATGTTTACTAAAATATAGAGACGCAACAAGATGAAGCACGTTCCGACACAAAAGGGAAGTGGTTTACCACAAATAAGCCAGATGAGTATAAAATCCAAATGGAAATAGTGGCACAGTGTAAACCAACCAAATAAATCCCTTCAAAAATGTTTACCAAAATGGAGTGACGCAATATGATGAAGGCTGTTCCAACACAAAAGGGAAGTGGTTTGCCACAAATGAGCCAGATGAGCAGAAAATCCAAATGGAAATAGTGGCAGTGTACCCAACCAAATAAATCCCTTTGAAAATGTTCACCAAAATGGAGTGGATGCAATATGATGAATCCCGTTCCAACACAAAGGGAAGGAGGGAGTAAAGTCTTGTTTGTGTAGATACTTAATGTGGAAATGCTACAGAAACTGGGATGTGCTCGAAATGGTAGTGCGGGCGTCAGCACACCCATGGCCTGAGTTCAAGTCCTGGCACCACATAAAAATTGGGATTTGTTCCCAGGCATGCCAAAAATCAGGATATGTTCCCAAAAGCAGGTAAAGAAAATTTTGGCAGCTAGGTTCACCGGCTTAGCTGGGCGTGAAAAACTCACCCAAGGTCTAAAAAACGTGAAAATGCTACAAGTACTTAAAAATCGACCTAAAAAACTTGCACAGCATCTGAAGACAGCTCTTTTCTATTATTTACCCACACCCTGTTTGACCCCCATAACTAAAGGTTTGTCATCCGCTCCAGAAGCTAGGCAGCTAGCGAAGTTAGGCTAAATGTACCTGGCTGGTTGCTGCAGTATAGATCTTCTCTTCAAACCGCACAGCAATTTTTGAAGTTCGTTCAGTCCCTCAGGCACTGATACTGGCAGATGCTTCTTCAGAGTCTCCATTCTACACGCATAATGCAAAATTTGAATAAAATGACAGATGTATTGCTTTCAGCGGTTTTCTTCAACAAATATGCAGCATTCAAGATGCACGGTCAAACGCATAGGCACAGCAGCCAATTGTACTAAATGCGAGTGCCAAACTGGCATGGAATTTGCATGACACCTGCAGCACTTGCAAAAGTCTTGTGAAAAGTGGCGCATACGAATGACTAGTTTCGGAACAGATTGCATCGCCCGGCACACTAGCAGTACCCATGGTGCCCCCCTAATGCGATCAAACGTTATGATCTCTGTGTTACATGTCAGAACAAACTTTTACCTCTTGGTCAATAAACTTGCATTAAATTGTTCGAACAGAATTACAATAAAGTGAGGTAATTAGGCTGGATTAAAAGCTAACAAGCAGAGGTATGATGAGTTAATTAGTAAATCCCCCAATAGGGGATTTTGACCTAAGATAGAGGCGCGGAAACTGGAGGGTTTGTGTTTGTGTGGATCGTCCACGAATCAGCCGCTGTCCCTACTGTTATGGCCAGATCAAAGTAATATCGGATGACCGAGAACACGCACGAAATTCCTCTTTTTCTATGTAGAAATGGGAGGAGAGAAGAATCAATTCGACTAGAGGGAGGGGAAAGCGAATCGAATTGGATCAATTGGAGTGGGGGGCACGGTCTGCGTACGTACATCTTATTGACGATCCTGCTGCGCGCCTCGGGCTGGAGATGGGAGCGCCACTCGCCGCCGGCGGGGGCGGGGGCGTTCGGGTCGACGCCGGCGGCGACGGCGGCGGGGTCGGACCCCTGGGTGGGGCGCCAGTTGGCGTCCATGGCTCGGATCGGCGGCGGCTCGCCCTGGCTAGGGTTTGTTTGACGAGCAGCTCGCTGGGCCTCGAAGGGGTTGTGGTGGTGGTGGAGGAGGCGGAGGTGGCCGCCTTATATAGACGATGGCGACGGCGACGAGGAGAGGCGTGACCGAGGGGCGTGGTTGACTTCACGGCCACGGTCTCCTTTAAGTAAAGTTCTCTCTCCTATTATGTGATGCCACCGTGGACCATGACATGTCACGCCTTATGTGATGGCCCATAAATTTTGACTTGAAAACTGAAATCTACTAACAAACTAAACAGAAAAGAAGTTGTATGGAAATCTCTATGTTGAGCATTGCAGTCAATATGTATTGGCGTACGAGTGAAAAAGGATGAACACGGACTGAATAAAACTAATATTTGTAAAAAAGAAATTCGATCGGGTAGTGCCCTTACCCGATTGTTTCCTAGTATTTTCAAGAACCTGTACGCATTTCTCTCGTATACATACAAAGCGAATGGTGTATTGTATCCGCACTTTAATTGATTATTTGCTCAATTTGGTCAATATCCTATAGCTTTAATGGCAAGCCATGACAGTATAAAGTACAAACGTGTAATAAATTATGCTTAAACACAGGAATGTACAATAAACAGAAAAGACATTTCTAATTGTATTACCGAAAAATCTGGACACGGGTAGTCCAAGGTATCAATGGAAGACTTCAAATTATATATGTACCTGTCAAATTCAAAGACGAGTAGTGAAAGAACGACGAACTTGATTATGAATTTATATAATGAATAAAGTACTACTCGAATGCAATGTCCGAACACAAGGACGGTGTCGGTGTTTAGATCCGGCAATGTTGAATATAGGGCAGCGTGAGCACAGTGTAACATCCCTAAATCTTAACCCGTGTTTGTGCATCATGTCATCCATTCTTAAACTCAAAAATGAGAAGAATTTGAACTTTTTAAAATATTAGGAACAACTTTGAATAATAGAAGAAAACCCTAAGTTGCACTTAAGGCACAAGAACAAATTCCAAAACAATTGAAGTGGTAAGGGCAAATGCTTCAAATGTGTTTGAAATTGAAACAGAAAATTTTAGTTGAAAGTTGTTTGATTTGGGAAAATTTCAAAAGGAAAAAGAAACCAGAAATCAAATTTGAAAAAGAAAACCCTAAACCTAAAATCTCCCCCCTGCCGAATGGGCCTGCGCCGGCCCATTTTCTTTCTCTTCTGGCCCGGCCCGCCTCCCCTTTTTTTTCTTTCTTCTTCCCTAAGGCACCGGCTACTCCCTGCCTTATCCCCTCACCCGGTCTCTCTCTCCCCTATCCTCTCCTCCCGCCGCCCCCCCATCTCTCTCTCATCTACCGCCGGCCGAGCCCCTCCCCAAGCTACCTCCCCCTCCTTCTCTCCCTACCGGCTCCGCTCCCACCCCCGCCTTGCCTCGGTTCCACACACCGCTGCCCCACCTCGCCTCCACCGACCGGAGCTTGCCGCGTCTCTGCTCCCCGCCGCTCCGGCTCCACCCCGCTCGCTTCAACCCGGCGCCCGAGCGCCACCGCCCGTCGGAAGCACCTCGCCTCCGTCCCGGCGCTTCTTTTTCCCTCCCCCGCTCGCCTCGGTCCTCCGCCCCGAAATCACCGCCGGAGTTCTCACCTCGGCCGCTCAGAGCTCCTCCCCGCCGGTGGCCCGAGCTCACCACCTCTCCCCTAGCTCCGCCTCCGCCACCGGGAGCTTCCTGACGAGCCGAAGCTCGCCGTCCCTCCCCTTGCTCCGCCGCATCTGCCACCCGAGCTCCCCATCCCGCCGAGCTAACCGCCGTCGCCGCCCCTTTGCTCTGCTCCGCCCCAACCCGAGCTCTTCCGCGCCGCCTGCTCTCCTCCGCTCAGCCCTCCCCGCTTCCTCCCGAGCCCACCGACGTTTCTCCGCCGGAGCTACCCGAGCCGAAGCTCCCCACCGCCCAAGTCCTCCGCCGCTCCACCGTTCGGGTCGCCACCTCGGCTCCGCCCAGCTGCGCTTCCTCGCCGGTAGGTCCCGCGCCGCCGTCGCCTCTCCCCGGGACCCCGCCGCCCGTCGGCACCGCACCGGGTCCCCGACCAAGCCCCCGACGGCATCCCGACCGGATGCGGTTAAGGGTTTAATCACCCTATTAATTGTGTCGGTTAAGACACAATTAATAGCCCTAAACAGTGCACTAAATGCTAACCGGTGCATTTATTTATTCCGACATATTTAATATCAATCATCGGTTAATTAATGATAACCGGGTTTAATCACTGTAATTAATGAGGATAATCACTATTTCGACAGTGTAATGAAGGTCATTAATGTTAATCATGAATTAACTAATACTAACCGACTGTTAATGGCATAATTAATAACTAGTCAGTGTATTAATGACCTCCATTAATAACAAATAGTGTAATTAATGCACTTAGTAAAGTTGTCCCAATGACATGTGGGTCCCAGATGTAAGAAATAAAAATAAAAGAATAAAGGAAATGGATTTATATGACAGATGGGCCCCACATGTAAGAATTTAAAGAAAAAGAATAAATAAAAAGGAAAAAGGTGACAAGTGGGCCCCACTTGTCAATGACTCAGTCAATTTTGGTCAAAATTGACTAGTAGGGCCCACATGTCAGCCTCTGGTGATAATTGAATTAAATTAAACATTATTTTTACTGAGAAAAATACAACAAAGGGCTAAAATTTGATTAAAACTTGGAAAATTCATAGAAAATCCATTTTTAATCAGAAAAATGTAAATAATATATCAAAATGTTCAGAAAAAGAAGATCTATTCAAAAACATCATTTTCATCCATGTTTGCATGCTAGGAAAAGCATAATTGGCTAAAAACTCAAATTAGGGTTTCCGATTAGCCGGAGGGTTTTCGGATTGCGATATTTTATGCGTCCGGACTCCGATTAAATTGATTCAACTTGCATTAGTCTTCTTTTTGCATCCCCTATATCATGGCATACATTGCATCTCATGCCGATGTTTAACATTTTGATATTTACAATTATGCCCTTCTTTTTCGGTGTTTTCGTTCCTCTCCGTTAGAGCCGGAAGGTCCAGAAGATGATAGTCCCGATCACAAGCAGGGTTTAGTTGCAAAGCAACCAGGCAAGCAGCCCCTTTGGTCACATTGCAAAACTCTTACTATTTGCAAAGTATTAGTTGTTTTTAAATTCATTATCACATGCGTTCAAATTCTACTTTTCCGCTAAGCAGAACCCTATTCCGGTGTGTAAAACTCACCTTGTCGCTTAAACAACTCCACCACCATCCCAACCTATCTAGAATGGTAGAATAGTGTATACTTTTGTAATGCTTGCTATATTACTGATGCTTAGACATGCTTAGACATGTAGAAGTCATAATTTCTTGGATGATAGACAAATTCACACTATTGGATGGGTTACGTGGTAGGTGGGTATTCACCGGGATAACTAATGAACTTGCTTAATCATATCTGGGTTTAGACGAGAGGCCATGGCTGGGAGTATGGTTGGTTGTCTCGTCTTCCCGCAAGGACCGGTTTCCGGTGTCCCTTCGAACCAAGATTTGCGTACTTCTACACGGGTGGATTATGGGGCCACCCACGACTAAATAATTTGCCTAGACTTAGAGTATGAGCTGCATAGTTTGCCGTTTTCGTGTATTGGGTGCGTGGAAAAATGATGTGGTGGTGTGCTTTAATATAGGTGTAAGGGTTACACATGGTCTGGGAGACCGGGGATGTATCACCTGCTACAACGTATGGGACCGTGTCGTAGTCACGGCCGGACTGATGCACATGAACTAGCCCGTACGGGTGGCTCATACCTAGGTTGAAAACATTGTAACGGTCGTGTTCGATCACCCTCCGCCAGCACACCTCGTGAAAGTGTGTCAATCGCGATGGCACTAGGAGACGATCGATACGTGTAGGTAAAGATGTACCCCCCTGCAGGGTTTGAACTGTTGAACAGCCGTGTCCGCGGTTATGGACAGCTTGGTAAGATTTGCATCGAATTAGACAACTATAACCAACTCTAAAACTTGCCAACTCTAAGGCCGTGGTTAGCGACAGCTTCCTCCCAGGGTGGTCGAGGATGGGTCGGGGTATCTAAAGTGTGGTGATCTGCAGTAAGGACTGATCGCGAAGTGTTCGACTCGTCCCCTTTGAAAAGCATTCTGGTAGTCGGTTTTTCATCTACCTAGCTTCTGTTGACAAAGGTAAAACTTGCTTTCCGCAAATTAGTCCACAATTACCCCTTTATTGATACTTGGCACGTCTATTACTAATTTCCGCACTGTAAGTCTTGCTGAGTACAATTTTGTACTCACTCTGCTATTGTTGATGTTTTTGTGCAGAGGAAACTACCCCTCCTGAGGGTGGTTTCTATATAGAGATCAACACCCACGACGGTTAGTCACTGGAAATCCCAGGCAGTGATCCTGCCCTCGGGTTTGGCAGTTGGGTTTGTTTGCTGCCACTTTTGGCCTTACCGTTTTGGCTTCGTAGTCGCTAATACTCTTCCGCTGTATATATGGATCTTCGGATCCTTATGTGAATATATGTTTGTTAAGTTTCAAACCTATAATATTGCAGTTTCGTCGTAGAGTTACTGCTGTGAAATCTGGTTGTTTTCCACCTGCTCTTGTGCCGTGTGTGTATGTTGATGAAGCACATGTTGTGGGTAGGATTTCAGAGTTCCTATCATAGAGTTGTTAGGTTTAATCACCCCTGTGAAGCGACTCTGCTACTGAGAGGTTGGGAACTATATCACCCTACTCCAGCCGAGCATTAATTTGCCGGGACGAGTTCGGGGTTGATGTTCTGGCTCAGTAGGACAAGAGTGAGGAGACTATATCACCCTACTTGATCTGTGCATTGGTTTGCCAGAGAAAGTTCAGGGTTGACGTCTCGGGCTATTCGGAGCCATATCACTCCACTCCTCTTGGGATTGATACCCAGGGGTTGAGGTCGGGGTTGACGTTTCGACTTAGCGGGTGGTTTTACTTAAGACTCTCTGTTATGAATTCTGGGGTTCGACACACAGCAGATCCAGATGGGTGCACACGGGAGACAAAGTTTAGGCAGGTTCAGACCCCCAAGAAGAGGTAATACCCTACGTCCTGTGTTTGGTGGCTGGTATTGCTTGTATCCCGAGTGCCGCAAGACCTCGAGAATAGATCTCTAGGTTGCTAGAGCTATGTGGATATGAAAATACGATAACTTATGTTGCCTCGTGTGGATCTACCGATCGGAAGGCCCCTACCTGACCTTATATAGACGGTCGGGGGTAGGGTTACAAGAGTCCAAATCGGTTTACAGATTGATTTTCTAGTTAGTTACAACTGAATCCGGGGTTGCCGGGTAAGTACTTATCCCTATCTTGTACTCCAAATCGATGAGACGCCCCCGTGTAGAAATCAGATTCTGAATAGGCAGCCCGACCCATCCTATGTCCGGAGGGCCGGCTTTGCCCTCCTTGACGATAGTCGGGTGCTATGCCATCGTCAGACGGTAGCACAGTTAACAAAAGATTAAGTTTACTGTTTAAAAAAAAGAACCAGTGACTATTACGTTTCGATTTCATGCAAAGATTATTTATAAAAATGACACAAATTCTGGTTGCACATGACGTTTTGAGGTGAACCAAATGAAAAACTAGGCACAGTTGAACCGAAGACATGCACATGAGTTCCTGTGGCGATATTCTATCAAAATTAGCCCACCAGTGCTAGCCAATTTGACTTGGCTAACTGTGCTGCCTCGTAGGTTTTGTTAGTAACAGACTAAACCAAGAGTCTTGCCAATTCAACACTTGTTCGGCCTCTAAAACTATAGACACAAGAGTTACCATTTTCTTCAGCTCCGAAGTGTTCAAGAGACCAATATGTACCAAGACGGGAACAAGAAGACAGGAGCGCCATCGAGAGCTGCAGCGGCGCACGAGAACAAAGATGGAAAGAAATTGTTATTGTTGTTGTTGTTGCTGTTGTTGAGGGGGAGGAGCCTCGCAGCACAACCACAAACACTGAGATCTAAAAAAAACAACAACAAAAACTGAAAACAGCTAACCGAAACAGCCCACGAACAAACCGAGGAAAATGGGCCAAATGGACCGGCTGCGCAATTATGGGTGAAACCGGATCAGATAATTATCCGGATAAACCATATCCGTATCTGATCGGATCGGATACGGGAACAAAAATGAACTATCTGATCAAATATGGATTCAGATTCGGATATCTGGAAGCGGATACGGTTTCGGATATGTTATTGCAAATATACACCGGATATCGGATTATCCAGAAATTTAAAACGGACATCCGACACATCTAAATCGGATAATATCCGATTTGCAGCCCAGGCCGTAGTCCGGCAAGCAGCCAAGCGGCCCACGGCCCACCAGCCCACTCGAACTAAAGGGGTAACCCTAGCCCTCCCACCGTCCCACGCCGCCACACGGCCGCACCCGACAGCGCAGGCCGGGCAGCGTCACAGCGGACGCCGCCGGCGGCCGGCCGCCCCTCTCGCGCCCCGTTTCTCCGCCTAGTTCGGATCCCCAAGCAGCCAAGGCCCCTCCCGCGGTCCCGCCTCCGTCCCCGGCTCCCCGCAGCTCCAGGCCGAGTCGCGCCATCAGCCATCGTCGCCGGCGACCCCTCTAGCTGCTGCGACCGGACCTCACTGTCATTCCTGAAATCCCGAGGGCCACGGCGTCGCTGCTGCGGTGCTGCCTACTCCTCCTCCGGTCCTCCCAACCGTTGCCCTCAGCGGGTCAGCCCCTCACGGAGTCACAGTCCTCTCCCTCGCCTACCTCTCCTCCTCGGCTCCTCCCACTCAAGGCTCCCCCTCCACGATAAGCTTTCCTCAAGATTCAATTTGTAGTGGCAAAGGTGAACAAGTTGCAATTTGTAGTGTATTGGACTATTGGTTAGACTGCAATGCTAAATCGATAGATATATCACCAAATACAAGCATCATCCGCCTCACACTGCCTCAGTTCACACTGGCGTTGAGTAGAACTAAGCTAGTTTAATGTTTATAGAATAAGCATGAACTGCAAATATCATTATTGCATCCTGAGATATTAATGCCTAAATGTGTTGGATCTTATATGTCTTATTATGACCTTTATGTCTTATGGAACTTCTAAAAGTTGTGCTTCTTGTGCTAAAGCTGAGCGACAAATGTTTGAGCATTATGTTAGATAAGTATGTTTTTTGTGCTGTGTTCATATATATATGTGTGTGTGATCTTGTCTGTATGTAATCTATTTATGTTCTTATGTGCATACTATCCGACTTTTTTTATCCGTTTCCGGTCCGCATCCGGTCCGTATCCGTACCATATCCGATTATGAAATTATCCGTATTCATATCCACATCTGAACACTATCTGATCCGTTTCCGAATCCAAGAAAAAAAAATATGAAATAGGATATGATACGAGTAAAAAAATATGAAATAGGATATGGTACGAGTGCTATCCGAACCGAATCCGATCCGGTTCCGTACGCCCAATAAACCAAATCGCCATAACACCCCCCGTTTTCCCTTTAAAAAAAAACAAAAAAAAACCCTCCCGTTTTCGCTCCTCCCTATCCTTAGCGCCGCCGCTGCCTTCGCTCCCACCTCCGCCCGCGCCGCCGCCGCCTGGCCGCCGCCGCCGCGGCGGAAGCCTTCTCGTCGAAGCGAAGTAATCCCTCCCGAACGCACCGCTCGACCGCTTCCTTCTTCCTGTCGATCTGTTGCAGTTGGTAATCCCCATCCTCTGACTAATTTCACCCTGCCAGCCATCGATGAGGAGTTGCTGTTCTTCTTCATCTGCTTCTTCTCTGTGTGGGATTTCTAGAGCGGCTTGGAGGCGCGCGGTGGCCGGGCCTTCGAGTCTGAGCGGCGGCGGCCACCACCACCGCAACCTGCGCTACCTGCCCCTCAGCCCCCCCGCGCCGCCCATTGCCCTTGGCGGCCTCGCCGAGCGCTTCTCCTCCTCCTCCTCCTCCTCCAAGCGCTCCACCAAGAGATCCGCCGCAAAGAAGGACGACACCCCGATGGACGTTGCCGGCGGCGACTCGTTCTATGTCGTCCGCAAGGGGGACGTCATCGGCATATACAAGAACCTCGCCGACTGCCAAGCGCAAGTCAGCAATTCGGTAACGATCCTTTTGTTTTGTTCTGTTTTGTTTTCCCTTCTTACTAGCTCTCGACTTGGTACACTAAGCAGCATTCAGCATATTATTATGTTTATGTGCATTCAGCATCTCTCTGGAATGCGTAAAAAATCTCAGCACCTGCTCAGTTGTCAAAATTTTGATTGAGTGTACCATTATCGTGAGCAGACATATCCCTGCACTTGATAACTGTACCGCTGAGTCATCTTCCTGGAACAGAAAGAAGAGATGGAAAACGTAGCACTTCACACATGAATCACACAATTTTGTTCATGCATTTCATAGGATTGTAAAGGCATTGTTGCTGTAGAGTAGAGATTACATTTCATAGGATTGCTAAAATCGCTCCGGTGCTTGCTTGCATCGATGCCATGTCAATAGACATTGCTTATGTGAAACATATCTTGCCAGGTATGCGATCCTTCTGTGACTGTGTACAAAGGCTATTCTTTGCGTAAAGAAACCGAGGAGTATCTTGCTGCCCGTGGGCTAAAGCATGCTCTGTATTCCATTAATGCAGCAGATGCAAGAGATGAATTGTTTGATGATCTGGTTCCCTGCCCTTTCCAGGTAAAAGAATGCTGCATACTTTTAAGTTCCAGCTGTTTGACCTGATATGATGTCCATTACTTGCCAATGTTGTATGATATATTAATCTCTTTCTGCTTTCCTGTGGAAGTAATGAATATGCTCTGTGTCCTAGTGTACTTTGCAACCTCTTTGTAATGTGTGATGGTACTGATGTTACCACTTCCATCTGATGTTACTACCTTTGCGTTTATATACTTGTTGGAACCAATTGCTACTTTAGTTCATTATACTCTATGTTTGATCTCGACCCAACGCACTCATATGTTAACATGGTATTAGTTGTAATAGAAAGCCATACATGATCATCACCAAAATATAGTTTCGTGGTCATAGTATAGTGTATGCTTCAAATTCGATTGGCAACTGCCCATAATTGTCAGGGCCATAGTTTTTCTCACACACGGTTCCAAGGCTCATACCTTGACAGCTGAGCTGACCATTATGCTATATCCTCAAAGGTGGTTGCGGTACATTTTGCGTTTGCCCATAAACTTTCTTGAAGGTTGTTCATCATTCCACTTTTGGTTTCAGCAACCTGATGGAACTGACACCTCTACTTTGAAAAGGCCACAGGAGATGGTGAGTTGCAAAATTTTTTTCCAAGCTAAGCGTGGATACATGCTCTGTTGAAGTAGCATTTTCTACAGTACTTAATGTGTTTGCCACGTATCACGTACTCGCACCAATAAATATTTGCTGAAGGAAACTGGACCATCAAAGAAGCATCCCAAAGTTGCTGAGCAGGAACCATTACCTGATAGTCATGTGAGTATGAATACAATGTGCTAACTTGGTTTTGTTTTGCAGTTATGATTTCGATATTAACATGCATATTTGCGACTTATCTGCACTATGAGGAAATGTTGACTTATTCTCACCAGTGGACCTGATCTTTACAGCTCTCTTGTTTTCTTGAATTTGATGGAGCTTGTAAAGGAAATCCTGGGAAGTCAGGTGCGGGTGTAATTATAAGGCGGCCAGATGGATCTGTGGTATGTACACCAACTGGTACTAAGCTGGTTTGTTTTCTTAACCCTCAATTATCATGACTAGCTGATGACTGTGTTCTACTATTTCAACTGAAGATTGCTCAACTACGTGAGGGTTTGGGTATTGCAACAAACAACGCTGCTGAATATCGCGCACTGCTTCTGGGGCTGAGATATGCTGCCAAGAAGGGATTCAAGTATGTTCGCGCTCAAGGCGATTCTAAGCTTGTCTGTAACCAGGTCTGTGGTTACACCTTTCCTACTTTGCAGCCTTCATGTTCTACCATAGAACCGTCAATAAATAACTGCTTGCTGTGCAGCTCGTTCTTACTCTTCACAGTCCACTAAAATATTAAATTCGTGGACAACTGGAAAATTTTCAAACGATTTTTCTTTTGTGCTTGTTTTGCCTTTTATTTCGTTTGGTCTTCCATGGTCCTCAGTTTATCCTCACCAAAGGAAATCTATCCAACTCCAACTACATATATGCTACATCTATTAACACAGTAGTAAGCTAAGGCGCCCAGAGTCTATATTGTTTATTAGAATCAGGAATAATTGGATTGAGGCCTTGATTGTCAATGGCATACAAAATCTGGTGAAACTAATCATTAGAGCTCTTTGCAGAGTTTCTCTAGCAGCTGGCAGCTCTATCAACGTTCAACTCTTTCTTAACATAAGTAACACATTGAACTTTCTGGAGCAGGTCCAAGATCTCTGGCGTGCTAGGAATGATAATATGGCTGAATTGTGCAAGAAAGTTAAGGAACTGAAGGGCATGTTTCTTTTATTTCAAATCAACCATGTTTTGAGGGTAGGTATCGCATCTTTCCATTGCCTTTTGATCCTGTTCAAATTTACCTTACATCAGCCAGCTATGGGGTCTGTCACATAAATACTTTGCACCATATTACATACTTCTGCTCTTCATACTAAAACACTTTGCACCATATTACATACTTCTTCTCTTCATACTAAAACCTACAGACACCACGTAAAGTTTGTCATGAAAATATTTATTTCGGGTCTATTGAACCATCACCTGACTGAATCTCTTGAAAAATACCAAGCAGCATAAATTGATACTGGTTCTTCTCTTTGTCTTATTTGTCGATACTGGTTCTTCTCTTTGTCTTATTTGTCAATGTTGCATAATAAATATTTCATACATTAGCATGGCATTGGTTTCATATAATGGAAGAAGCAACAAGAAGACCATTGCTTGGGCAATTTGTCATTAATCTTTGCATTGTCTTAACTCTCAGTGCCAATTGCTAATTTACATATTTATTGCAGTGATTTCCTCTTATGTCTAACATGTAAACATATAGATTGAGATATCCAATTCTCCATGCATGCGTAGACCTTTCAACTAATTTAGTTTATCTCAAGAGTCAATAACCTGCATTTTCAGTAGTGTTTGTAGTACATCAGCTCTCTGAATACCTCCTCCATTAGAACTCTGTATTTGTTCTCTAAGCATGGACAAGCTTCGCTTGCTGCTAGGTACCCTTTTAAATTGCATTTTCCCGTTGGTTTGTCAGTCTCTCCATACAGTTGTCAGATAAAACTTTCAATCCCTGTCACTCATATTTGCTTCTCTATCGCATAGGAATTTAACGCTGATGCCGATGCCCAAGCTAACTTTGCTGTTGAACTTCCTGGTATGGAATCATCTCTGAATCTCACTTGCGGATCGTTATAATGCATGTTCGTTGACCTGACATATTCCTCTCTGCAGTTGGTGAAATTCAAGAGCAGTCAAATTTCCCAGGATAGTGGTTGTGCTTCCGACTGATTTGTGTATTGGTCCATTCTTTTGCTGGGACTGGAGCTATGTAGCATTTGCTCAGTTCCCACTGACAACAACAACACTACGGTGTAGAGCGATCGCTGCGTATTTAAGCATGGTAACGGGCTTGGGTTGAGATATTCAGATAAGCAGTGCAGGCCAAGGAAATCGTCTCTAAAGTTTTGGATAGTGCAGAGCTTGAGCTGGAGTAGCATGGCACTACTGTCTACTAACTTGGTGATATTATGTGGCCTATGTACAACGTTAGATACTATTTACTAGCAAAATGAAGTGATATGCCCTGAGAAAGGAAAATATGTTGCTGCAGTTGTTTGTCTTTTACGTTGGAGTTTTGTTCAGAGTCGCTACACAACAAAGTGATGACGTGCAGATGCTTGTATTGCCTTCTTTTTGTTGTGGAAGGTGTAGTTGGGAAGACTTCCAATATGGTGATAAAACAAACAATGAACCTAATAAATTTGCAAAAAGTCCCTATGCGAATACATATTGTTTGCAAGGTCAGAGAACCATTTACTGTGAGAGAAGAAATTTGTTGCGAATTTAAGGAAAAGAAGAACAACGATCGGCTTAAATTTTTTGCGGACCAGAAGATAAAAGGATTGATACGTGTTTAGTTTTTAGATGTGGCGAAGAAAGAAAGAAAGAAACAAAAAAAGATGCTTGTTGAGAGTGGGATTTGAACCCACGCCCTTTCGGACCAGAGCCTTAATCTGGCGCCTTAGACCAACTCGGCCATCTCAACTTGTAGCTAACTTTCTATTAAAAGTATATTGAACATGGAAATAAAAATAAGTTATTGATGTTTGGTTGCCGGCAACCATGTAGGTCAACCTGGATTATCAAGATTCTTTCCATGGGGTCCATCTGTTCAGACATGCAGGACCATGATCTCATAGGAAAGGATGATGGACCCTGAAAGAAACAGAGAGAGCTAGACCCCCCCACAGACTGAAGCCATCTCGACACAAACTCTCGAGAGGGAGCATGCATGGGAGCGCGCGCACACATGCGCTGCATGCACGACGACACGTGCTCACTGGCCTGGTCCCTGGTGGCGTTACGTTACACATGTACAAAGATAATTACTCACACAGAGCGAAAAGCACGTGCACGCTGATCAGAGACCCGGTCGAGTGCTTGATATACATGTAACGCGCGCGCGCGAGATAAGATGATGCACATGCCAAAATGCTGCATACCAAGCCATCTCGTCGCTCTGTGCACGTACGTACGTTGCATGTATGTACAGTAGCAAGTGGTACCAAGCAACACAGTAATTAGTTTAACATGTAAATGCCCGATCAATGGATCGACATACTACATCGATCATATATTACACATGTTCATCGACCCGCTGTATATCTGATCGACCTAGCTAAGCCTGATCTCAATAGTACCACGCTGGACAGCTGCATGACTAACTTGACTATCCCCCCTCCCATGCTTGCACACAACCACACTCCCACCACACACCAATATTAATCCTACTGCTGCAACGATGAAAAGAAATTAAACTACTGATTAACTGCATGCGTGCTCTAGGACGGTTGCTAGAGAGCATGCATGCATGCGGTATGTATTAGTACTACTTTCTGTGTCTGCAATTGCACGCCTATCCTTGTAGCGTGCGTGCCTTCGGTTCACCAGGGTTGCAGCCGCTGCGCTGGTTGCATGCTGCTACACGGCGGCGGCGGTTGTGGTAGCTGCCATCATGTCCGGGGCGATGGTTAGGTCCCAGATGCTGATGCCGCCGCCGGCTTCGTCGAGCACCTCCAGCGGCACCTCCTGGAAGCCCTCCAGCCCGAAGTCCTCCGCCTTGGGCAGCCGCGTCACGTACGCCTCGAAGTCGTCCTCCGCCGCGTCGTACCTCACCTGCTGCATCCAGTTGCACTCGTCCGTCGTCGGGGTCGACGACGCCGTTGTCACCGACGAATTGGAGTTGTTGGAGGAGCAGCACGGCGTCCCCGGCGCCGGGATGCTGCAGGCCGGCGCCGCCGAGCTAGGCGTAGCAGCACCACCAGCAGCGGCGCTCTGAGCCAGCTGGCCACCCGGCGAGGCGGAGGCGGCGGAAGGTGAGAGGTTGAGGCGCGCGCAGTCACCGTAGAGCGCCCTGGCGGCGGCGTCGTAGGCGCGGGCGGCGTCGAGCGCGGTGGCGAAGGTGCCGAGCCAGAGCCGCGCGCCGCGGTTGGGCTCGCGGATCTCGGCCACCCACTTCCCCCACGTCCGCTGCCGGACCCCCCGGAACGGGCACCGCTGGTTCTCCGGCCCTCCCTTCCCCTTCATGCACCCCTTCCTCGACCGCCGCAGCGGGCAGCACTTCTTCTGCTTCATCCCACTCCCCACCACCGCCGACGCCGCGCCTTCCATGAAACCCGGGCTCCTACCAACAACTTCGTGCTAATTAAGTTGCTACTTATCTTTCTAACTAATGATTAGTCTGGCCATGGATGGCTGGATCGAGGCGCATATTTATAGAGCTCGATGGGAAATGGGGAAGCGGGGGAGGGGAAGACGGCGGCGACGTGTAGGGGAGTGGCGTCCTAGGTAACCCACGCGTGCGCCAAGTAAGGAGGCGGAGCGACACGGAGGGGTGGGGGCAGGGGGGGCAGGACACATGGGCGTCGCCGTGGGCTCCACGATTCTCCGCGCATGGGGCCACGTGGCGGCTACCTGTCGGCACGCACGCACCTGCAGAGAGAGCTAAGCAAACGCCTCGGTCCGCGCGAGCCTCTGGATTTGGATTTGGATGAGGAGACCCATTGCGTCTTCTCCATCCTTCTCTTCTTTCATTCTGGCATGTGCATTATGAGCTTATATATGTCTATGCATGTATCCATGTAGTGCGTGCTGTGTACGTGCATGCCTTTCCGTTAGTTTTTGCTGCACCCTGCGATCGAGTCGCCCTCGCATGGGCATTGCGTTTAATTATTTCTGCTGCTTTGTACGGACTGTACCGCGAGCACGTACGTGTCCTTGTTTCCGAAGCAGCTAATTAGGGTTTTGGGTTTTGTGGCAACAGAGCTACATGTATGTACGTGTCCGAGTGCTGCGTGCTTGCATGTACGTAACCATGTGTAGCTGCCGTGTGCCCACACATGCACATCCGATAAGAGCATCATGCATGCGTGCATGTATGCATGCAAGTGTCGCAGCTCTCTTAACTCGCAACTGGTATTGCATGTGGCACGTACTACAAGCGCGCACTAGTGGCACGAGTGGTACTTTGAGGTGTTTCCCGTGCTCACTAGCTACTTGTACTTGACCAGGCAAGACCAGGCAGAGCAGCTCACACGTATGTATGCACGTACTCAGTATTTTTTTAGCAGGCCTGGATATGTAGTAATAATTTACTACCTCCATAACATAATATAGATCATTTTAGGTATTGATATACGAAAAATCTACTCTCACGTCCATTGATATAATCAATATAACACTTTAATCATCAGTTTTTACAAAAATAGATTGCCTCAAATAAAATTAAATATGTATTATAAAAATATTTTGCATGATGAACCTGATAATATCAATTTATTGTTGTAGATATTGGGAAAAATCAATTTCACACCAATATAAACACCCACCTACTATCTACACCATACAAGTTGCTTTAAGATCTGTGCTGATGTTTTGCAAAAAGAACCCCAATCTTATCCATTTTATATAACACCCTTCAACTTCATACATTTATTAACCAACAGTCCTCCCTCATCTCTCTCTCTCTCTCTCTCTCACACACACACACACACATTCAACATAAACAAAATCATATTCTTTACACAAATAGACATATTTTGCACATTTTTTCACAATCAAACAAAATTGCATGAACATAAAAAAATATTATGCATATTTCTTCATTGTCAAACAAAAAAATTCATTCATATTTCTTCACTATTTCATCATCAAACAGATTTGTACCAGATTTCCATATAAAATCCATAAAAGTTTTCATGAAACAAATTCTTCTTGAACCTGTAATTTTAAACAAAAAAAAGGGAGCATTTGGATACGCATTCCTTCTTGCATATTTCTTCATGGACAATCAAACATCCATGTACCATTCGGATCATCCAAACAAAAAGATTCCACCATGTTTTGGCTTGAGAAAATATGGCAGACACCATTTGTTTCACCATTCAGAAGCAAATCAAGACAAAATCAAGAAAAATATAAAATAAATATGCAAGAACAACGAGAGGGCTCACACCTTTTGTGGTGGCAGACCAAATTGGCCTTGCGCTGTGACTTCACGTTGTCGCGCCCTCCTTGGCCAGTAGAGCTGGCGACGCCAGATCCGAGGGTAGCGGAGCTCGTGGAGGAAGGGATGGGGGCGACGGAGCTCAAGGAGCAGGGGCAATGAGGCCAGATCTGGCCACAGCGGCCTCGTTCCCATCACGGTGCGCAGGCATGGCGGGGTGAGGCTGAGGCAGCCGGCATGCACGATGCCGACGTGGAGGCCTGCAAGGTGGCTGGAGAGGGATTGCGGTGTTCAGGGCTCATCGACTTATAGGGAGGTGGAACTCGCTGGCTACTCAAGGATAGAACTGTGAGGGAGGGAGTGAGGAGAAGAGAGACGATAGTGTGGTGGAGAACAAGGGAGAGAAGAGAGGGAAGAACGGGATGGGTACATTTTGAGGAGGGGGTAGTGTGTCATGTGCATTTAGGTTACACAGGTAGTACTGAAATATACAAGTGAGAGATTGCACATGTAAAATGAAGCCTAAAGTGTCCAGCACGAATCTCAAAGCTAGATGAACGGTGTAGATAGGTCCGAGACATCAAACTACATGTGAAAAATCTGTTTGGTAAGTTCTTTCACATTGACGAAATCAAAAAAGTTTAATTTTTATATATTCTAAAATAGCATTATGACAAGGAGAACGTAAAAAGAAAAACGGTGACCCATTATTAATTATCAGCATGCATGCGCTTTTCCTCCTTTGCATTAGTGCATTACTCCCAAATATGTATATTACTTACTACTAGCCTTTGGCCAGATTTCCCTTATGCCGCGCGCGAACACATATGATTGACTAAACTTGACAAGTACTCCCTCATTAAAGAGTACAATATGACAACAAGAGTTCAATAATATTAATTTTACACCACATAATTAATATATTAGTTGATTAATTATTACTCAAAGATTTAATTTAGATGGTTAAAATATGACCTATAATTGAAAGTATACTACTGCGGTGCACACAGTAGCAGCCATATACAGAATCGAGGCCAAAAGTTGGGCACTGCATGCATGACACGTATATGATTGAGCCCGCGATGCATGCATTCCAGTGTCAGTTCCCCCAACAAACTGGGAAGCGCATGCAGATGCAGCCAACTGTACTGCGTTGTACGGTGCAAGCAACAACAACAACAATGGACCAAAGCACCTGGTCGAGCAGATTCTGTCAATTCACAATGATGCATGGAAGAATCGCACCTAGTTCATTAATGACCAGTGTCTCTACAACAATGGATCGATCGGTGTACATACCTAGCTAGCTAGCTAGACTGCTATACACGGATCATTATCAGGTCGAGCTCGTGCGTATATATGGAGTGTAGAGTGCTGACTATTTTAGCATTGAGTCGATGCGTGCGTCCTTGTCATACGCCTCCACGATTTTCTTGGCATACGATGGCATGTGCTGCTCAGCTCTAAAACAAGTATTACATCCATTCAGAATTTCAGATCAACCTTGTCTCATACCTCGAATCAGTTTTCATCTAAGCTAGAAATTTACCTTGCGTTTCCCCATCCCCGCTTCACATAGAGGTAGTTCCTTATCGTGTGATAATCCAGAGAGTAGCGAGCAAACTCCAGCCCCTTGGGCCCAATCTGCAGAAACCCATTCCGTATATCACCCATCACATCCAACAAAATATCCAATCTCAATTCAACCAAAATGTAGCATTCACCAGTGCTGCAGTATGAAGTAGGCGCGTACTAACCAGGTTTAGCAGGAACGCGATGATGTTGCCGACAAATCTGGGAGCTGGATTAGGAGGGCCTTTCCCTGAAAATTCAAGCCCCAAACCACCCCACTCAATCAGAATTTACACCCAAGGAATGCTGCTGCAATTAAAGGAACACCATCGAGAATATTCATACTTAATTCATACCCATTTTTGCTGCATCATCAGCTTTCACTGTCTCCATCACAAATGGTTGCCTGGCGCCCTGAAAAAGAATATTGACACAATCATATAATGCACAAGCAGTATCGCACTACACAATACATGTGCTACTTAATTTATGGAGTGTATGGGTGCGTACACTGGTAACTGTTGGTGTGCTCTCAAGCAGGCCCTCTACCAGGCTGAGCATCTCCCTCCCGCGCTCGTTCCTTATGATCAGAAACAAAATCAATCCACTATCGAGCAATTCGATTGCTCACTTACAACTGGTCAAAATATGATTCACTTTACCTGACCGTGATATACTGAGGGTGCTGAGTCATGGAAACCCCAGAATATTTAGGTACACCCATGTAGCCCACCACTAAATCCTGCAAATTTTTAACAGGTACATTTAGCCGTGCGCTGCTCCGATATATAAGTGAGCAGTGTTGGAATAGAAACAGAAAAGGAAAATGACTGGTATAAGGATAATCCTCTTTTACAGGGATTAGTTACTGTTCTCAACCCGGAGAGAGATTCAAACGACGAGAAGTTTAAAAAACTTGACCAAATTGTCACACAAAAAAGAGCAAAGGAGATAAAAGGAGCAAGTAAGTTTCGGTTTAATCCTTTTAAGGCCTGTACTTCATGAACATAAAACAAGGTAAAATTATGAAATTGGACCAAGATTTTTAAATTAGCCCAATTTCTGGAGTGCTGTCAACGAATACCAATTCCAGATATTTAATGACAAAACCAACAATTTACAGAGATGATGCAGCCACTGCCAATATGAGAAGGAACAATGGGTTCTATCGTAGGCAGAAATCAGATGACTCCTTTTCTAGAATATGATTAACAACTTCGACTTGAGTGCTGATTTCAAAATAACTCCGAACAGAGTACCAAGTCAAATTTAAAACGAGGGAAACCTTACTGCCAAGGCATTTGTGTAGTCAAAACAGCTGCAAGATGGTAGAGTGAAACATTAGCTCGCTTGTCAATGATGCCTAGAAATTTTGGAGAAAATCCGGAAGAGGATTTATATAGTGAGCAAAGAATACCTGTAGCATGATGGTGCAATAACATCAACAAGATCGTTTGCTGGCAGACAGAAATAGGGAACCTGCTTTAAATTAGGCAATGAAGAGACGATTTCAGCAGACCTAATCAATGCTGTTGAAAAAACAGACAAACAGGTGACTTACCTCTTCAATATGCCCATCCAAATGCTTTAAGTGAACCTGCATATACTCACAGTTATACAACACTACCATGTACCAAAATTGGCAAAGCAAACCGTTTCAAAAAATATATAAAAAATTAAACCATTCAAAAATAAAAATTGGCAAAGCAACAACATTATAATTCCATATGTTATTCTATAGATCCTAAAACTGCCTGTTGAACAGTTGATTCGTAAATGATATCTCTAATGATATGGCATACATGAAACTGTTCCAGAATGGGGGGTAATGATTGTTTTAAAGTTTCACCTTGTAGTCTTGCATAAATTCGTAGTGTAGAACAGTTTCTGGTTCACTGCTTGCAGCCTTCAAAAACTTATCCAGTCCTTCACGAGTACCATTGTCCACTGCGAATATTTACTGTAAGCCAAAGCTCTGATATCTTGCATGCAGCACGGTAATTGAAAACTTTAAGATTGACTGGTTGGGAGATCCATCAGTAGTTACCACAGTTTGTGCCGAGCACATAAAGCTTTTCCAAGCCAAGGTACTTCTCTACAGATCTCAAAGCTGTAGTTCAAAGGATTTCACAGCCAGTGACTCTGAGATATGATAAACCGACACCCGTAGAAATAGAAGAATAGTAACATAAAAGGTAAATACCTTGCACTTGGCAACCCACGCCACAAAAAAGAAGACGCTTTACACCAGCTGCCTGTCAAATGAAACAATGAAACTCAGGTTTTGATAGAGTTGATCAGAAACAGAACGATGAAGCAACAATCATGACGTCGTAGTGTAATATCTTTGCGATAGCACCTAAAGTGGACTTTGTTTTGCTTTTTGGAATCACAACTGGAAAGCGCTTTGGTTGACATAAATTTTCATTCCGTCGAATTGGGGTATAGGAGCAAATCTCTGAAGTCTGAACAAACAAGTCCAAGTTCATGTTCAAAGAGCCTAGGTTCTTTACTTACTTGAGATATCTGCCATCATGATTCATGGCTCATTTGCTCCCATAGGTTGATAAGTGCAAGGAACAAGAAACGATAGCTAATGACAAGAGCAAATGGGACACATAGCATGAAGAAAAACAGATTTACCTCGACTAAAGCAAGCGTATTGAGATTAGGTGATAATGTTGGCTTCACACCTTTGGCTGCAATCACTTCTTCTGGTGTCCTAGCAGAGCATGGGTACAAATATCAAATCTTACTTCCATTATATCAAGATTGAGTATCATGAATAATTCATGGGTAGACTGATAACAAGGTTTTTAGCTCACAGTCAGGGAAAAATTTACTGAAACTGCAGATGAATATCTAGTGAGAATTGCTACACACAATTGATATAGCAAATTCTGAAACTGACAAGCAATCAATCAATCTGGTGGTACCTGGCTAAAACAGGCCTTGGAGCAAACCTATCGTCTGGATCACTGCAAAGGCAATAAATAAACAACGTTATTCAAGTTCACGAGTAAATTGTTTTGCAAGGAGAAACAATGATATGGTATCCGATTCTTGTCTGGGTGCCTTTGTACACAAACCACAGCATCGACCATGTTTGCTTTTAGCATCTCGACCGCGATTGTCGTCACTATTCCTGTCCATTGGGCTCCTACATGTAAGGCACACATCACAGGGTTCAGAACATGAGCAGTCAGGGCATAATTTTGTGAAACTATGTTCATTCAGCATGATCACTATATATCACGTAACATCCCCGGTGTACGTTTGGCAACCGTGATGAATGAAGTGAAAAAGGCAGGCTATAGATACCTTGAACAGGTTCGGTCTTCCTGGCATACAAGAGCTGCTCGTGCACTCCGAAGTACATCTCATCCATGTCTTCCTCCTTCCTGCCCCTCCCATGGACTACTGGTTCCAAATCCTAAACCATCAGTGACATGATATCACACTCAAGTTATTATGCCTCACAGACTAATTATTAAGCACCCAAACTGCAGAGTGGTTGCAAGAGAACAGGAAGGAAGGGATCAAAAGAACGACTTGGTAACCTCGACACGGGACATCCCGTCTCCGAGGAATGCGCAGGCGTCCCTGACATGCGCGATGTAGTAGGTGTCGCAGAGGCCGCAGCGGCTGCACTGGTCCTTGGCTGGGTAGACGCCGCCGGGAGGGATGGGCCTAGATTTCTCCCTCCAGTCCTCCCTCACCGCCTTCGCCTTCCCCTTCCCCGCTAATCAATCCAATCCAATTTCAATTCAGAGTGAGAGAAAGGACTGAATTGAAGGTGGTAAGTAGGTAGGAAACCTGGAGGTGGTGGCGGGGAGGAGGAGGAGCACCGCGGGGTGAAGGAGAAGCAGGGTTTAGCAGGGTAGAAGAAGAAGCAGCGCGCGGCGGCCATGGCCATGGCAGCCTTGGTGCAGTTGCTCTGGAGATGCCTTGCCCAGTTGCCTGCACTGCAATTAGAAGAGGCTTGGAGGGCGATAAGATTTGGCTCGTTTGGTCTCTTCTCACGTGTGGCTGCACTGCGATCACACTGCGGTCACTGACGAGCACATTTCCAACTGATGGAAAGAGATCTTCAAGGCCCAACACTGGCCGCTCTTCCTTTGATTTTTCTCTTCTTTTTTCTTCTTCACCCTACCTGTCCTGTCTGTGTATCTCTATGTGCATGTGTCGTCGCCTCTCTGCCATCTTTCTTCATGATAGAGCAGCTGCAGAGGATGAGTTGAACACCATGTGACGTGAAGATTGGCTGTTGCAGAGCATGAATGAGTAGCACACAATGAAATGGAATGAATGCAAGGATGGAATGATGGAAATGAATGCAGAGCAGAAGAGCCCTGCTGACTCTCCAATCTCCATCTGACGATCAGTGCACTAACTACATACAGGAGTCCTGACTCTCCAATCTCCTGCTTTTTTTCAACTCTCATCACCCTGCTGCTGCTGCTGTTGCTACAGAGGCACACATAATTCAAACTTTTTGGGACTCCCAGGGCATTAAAATACTGCCATGCTCCTCATGCTCAGCTTACAGATAACTCAACAAGAAACAGGTTCCCTGTATCCGGGAATATGGTAGTATAAGCTTTTCCATATTGTAAATGAAGCCGAGAACAAGGCAAACAAGGCAAAAGAGACAGGCAGTTAGCTAAAAGATAAATTCACCAATTTTATGTGATGTAAGGCAAGGTTCAGAAAGATTGATCAACAGGATGCAGCTCTTAAATATAAACCTGTTTGTGCCAACCATATCAGTACAATACCAGTTAATTATCAAACGCCAAACTAAGACAGGGCATTTTATCAAAATTTTCGTAAAGATTTAGCATACTTTCTCCAAGTAAGCCCTTGCTACAACCACAACAGCACTAACAAAAGGATTACCGACAACTGAAAATCTACCGACACAAGTGTCAACAGCTAGGAGCTCCCCTCTGTTTCACAATGTAGCAATTTCAAGGGTGCAACCTTCAGCAAAATGAAAACAGTATGTTTCCTCGCCAACACTATCCAAAAAGTCCACTAATCTGTGGAGGCATCAGCTTGACAACGTAGCTTCAGCATCCAGTCAAACTTCACATTGAAACCCTCTCATGAACTTTGCTGATTGATGCCATAATAGATGCTCAGCTCCCACATCTCATGAACTTTGCTGATCAATGCCGTAATCGACACTCAGCTCCCGCATCGGTGGGATGGTATCCATGGCAAACATCATCAGGTGTGGGAATGATTCATTTTCATTCCCACGGATAACAAACTGGATGAAAACATTTGGAGCACAGCTATGGCTGATGTAGCTAGCAAAATTCCTCCTCCGGGACACATCGAGTATGTAGCCTGGCCCTGGAAATTGGGTGAATTGGGGTCCCTTCTCGTCTGGAAGCACATGGGAAGCATCTCCCCATTCTCTCCATCTCTTGGGAAACCGCTTTGGATCAATGAAGCAGCCCTCATCCATCGACGCATCGCCTGCAACCACATCTCCACTGTATTCACAAATGAAAGCACCTGGCTGTATCAAGTCCAGTGTCCTGACGCCCCACTCCGTCTCCCTCGACCGGAACACCTCCAGCTGGTGCTTCATCCCTTGCTGCGTCACCCGGTTCAAGCAGCTCATGGGGCAATCACACAGAGCACCGCACTCGTACACTACTGGCCTTCCCCTGAGAAGGGTGCCGTCCTCATTGTACACCGGGCCTCCCCCGTTCTTCCTCACGCAGCTGCACTTCGACCTGCATGCCGTCCCACAATGGCAGCCCTTATGCCGCTTCACCGGCACAGGCACCGAGGACACTGGAAACTCAGGGTGAGCAATGTATTCAAAGTCAAGTAGAGACCTCTCTTGGTCCACCTTGTTGCGGACGGGGACGCGGAACACCTCCTTGCCCTTTGATAGGTCCAGGGAGATGTAGCCGTGTGGGCGGATTTTGGAGTTGAGCGTGTCCTTGAGGTCCTTGGCCAGGTACCAGTTCTTGCTGCCGAGCTCCTCCTGGCCGGGGAGGCGCACGAGCTTGTACTTGCAGACGTCGCGGCCAGACTTGCCGGGGCCGTAGGTGGAGTTGATGACCCTGTAGAGGCCGTCATAGACATAGACCTTGCGGTTGGGGCTGGCGTCGCAGGGGTGGCAGCGGATAACGCGCACCTCGACGCCGTAATGGCAGCTGTAGTGGAGCGCGAGGTTGCCGCGCTCGAGTGTCTGGTCGGCGTGGTGCTCGACGCAGTTGCGCTGGCGGCCGCCGCTGCCGGTGTAGACGAGGACGTCGCCGCTGTCCTCGTCGTCGAGGTACCCACCGGAGGAGACGATGCTGGTGGCGACGGGGTGGCCCTCGCTGACGAGGCTGGCCGGGATGTAGCTTATGCCGGCCTGCGGGGCGAGGTGGAGGCCGACGACGCAAAGCTCGGCGCGATAGTAGAAGGCGTCGCCGACGAGGACGCCGGGGATGGGGCCGACGATGCGCACGTCCCGGTAGAGCCAGAGGCCCTGGGAGAGCATCCTGCTGTAGGCCCGCAGGTCGACGCGGTTGCGGGCGCCGTCGGAGGTGTCCTGCCGCTGGTAGATCCCCCGGAGCGCCTCGAAGGTGAGGCGCGCCCGGCGCACGAGGGAGCGGAAGTGGAGGTGGTCTCCAGGGGTGATGCTGGTCACGCGCACCATCTCGCCGGGTGCGCGCCCGCGCGCGCTTCCTGGTGGCGGAGGAAGAGCCCTCCGCCTCAGCCACAGCCACGGCCCCGGAGTGCCGGGGAGTGGATCCGTGTGGGTTGGACTTGGGAGGAGGAGGAAGAGGAGGCGGTGGGGGCGTGGCAGCGGGGAGGCGGAGGTTGGCGGAGATGGCGTCGAGGTGGTGCTGGGTGAGGCGGAGGTGGCGGGCGAAGTCGGGGTCGTCGTCGGGGGAGGGCTCGAGCTCCCGGCGGAAGAGGGCGCAGAGCTCGGGGGTGAGAGGGGCGTGGGCAGTGGGCGGCGCGTCGGGGTCGGGATTGGGAATGAGAGCGGCGTGGGCGGCGGGGATCGGGGCCGGGGGCGCGTCGGGATCGGGCTTCGGCGTTAGGAGGATCGGCGGCGGTGGCGGGGCGGACGCCATTGCTGGCCGCCGACTGACCGGTGGAAGAGGGGTTTTGGGACGCTGTGTGTGTGTGTGTCTCTCTCTCTCTCCTCGCCCCCTCCGCTTCTCCCCTGATGCTCCGCAGTGCCTATGCTCTCTCACACCCAACTCTAGTGTTTTCTCCGTCATGCCGAAGCGACCCGCACACTTCCGCACGTCGTAGTATGTTAAGTCTTTTTTTTTACATGAGTACGTTAGTTTTTAATATAACACTAATAAATCTATATCTTATTAATAATATTTTTATCAAAATAATACAACAAAAGTATTATGATGGTTCAACTATCACATTACTATTACTCCCTCCTTCCCAGAATACAAAACATATTTTATTTAGATAAATAAGAGTTTAACTAATAATGACTCAATTAGTATATGATTTATGTAAAATAAAATTAATATCATTAGATTCTTATTTAAATGTACTTACTTATGATTATGACTCTGTATCACATAAATCACATATTAATAAAGTAATTATTGGTCAAAACATTGTCTTAACTAAATAAAATATGCTTACATTTTGAGACAGAGTGAGTATAAGCTAAAAATATACGAGAGTTTGACTCGCAAAAGTACAATACCATAAGTTTCGAGAAAACAGTTAAGTAACAAAGGAAAGATAGTGTCTGTTATAACTACGCTATCTCTGTTGTTCTACACTAAGCTTCTACTGGTACGGTTCCATATTGTCCTGTTCTCCATAGTTGATATAATAATCGACTCCTTCGATTCCTTTAGGTAAGTTCAGCTCCTCATTTTCCTCCTAGTTTTTTGTATCCTCGAACTTAAACTCTACTGACTCAGTGTCTAACAAAGGATATTTTATGTAGGGGGCAGTACATATAATATTCAACAAGTTCATGAATAGAGACATGTGTTGGATATGCACTATTACTACAAGGACAGTAGTTCTCAAGGAAGTTATAATTTTTTCAATTACATTTCTGCAACAAAAGTCAGATTTTAACTTAAAACAATATTCTATGCTCAGAAGGCTTCACAGATTGTTAAAACTTCTGATGTTTCCTTCCCATCACGTTCGTAGTTCATATCAGAACAGGTAGTGGTAATGTGACACTTCAATACACTCTATAGAGGTGCGCTATTTTACCCACAAGTGGTTTTTAGCTTTTATGCCGGGTGTGAAACTCATCATACTCTAATTGGTGTGTGGCCAAGTTTAAGATTTGAGTCATTTTGTTCTTCTCATGTGTCATATCTCCTCTTGTGTAGTCCGTCTAATACTGACTACCCACCTCGTTATTATAGCTCCCCAAGCAGAAATTCAGGGTTTAATGCTCCCCTGGGTGATGGACATAACGTTTCCTCATGTGTTACGGTACATACTTTCCTGGGAGATATTTCAGTAAAATGACGCAAATTGACTCGTCTGTCTTATTCCAGGTCTTGCGGTTAACTTTATCTATATGGCACGAGAATGCCAACTAACATTGGTTATTAACCTTAATATGATACCACATGTAGTGAAACGCTGATCACCCTGACAATTTTCATTCCAGGATTCCACCACCTACCATATATGATTTCATGAATTATTAGTGTATTTAATTTCCAGAATTTCACATTTTATTTCTATGTAGATGATAAGAGGGATACAAAATTTGCATATAGTTTGGTAGAATATAAAAAGATATGGACAAGAAATGAACTTGCCTTATGATAGACAAGTAGTAAAGTTCGAGGTCTCGTCGAGAGAATTCGACAGAACCTCAGAATTTGAAGATCAAATAATAGTCTGACAAGGACTAATTCCAAATAAATTAGAAATGCATATTAATGAAGATGATGCATATAATTGTGATAATTAATTTATCATTTTTAAAATTAAATATGAGCATAATGATTTAAAATTCATGTGAGCTTGGAGAGGGAAAAAGGCGTATTTGGCCCCCCGCCGAGTTCTAATGGTAAAAATAGCCCCCATCGCAGAGAAGAGCAAAACTGTCCCGCGACGCGCGGGCACGTGACGCGTGGCTAAATCGCGCCGGGGGCCCGCAATCGCGCGTCCGACCCGCGATGGAGTCCGGCCGCGCCTCTGGCCCGCGAAGGAGGCCGGGCTGCGCACCAGACCCGCGACGCGGCCAGCGTCGTGCCCCAGGCCCGCGACGGGCTAACGCCATGGAGTCTGGCGTTTATGTCCGCAAGCTAACGCCATGAAGTCTGGCGTTTGCCCCCCAGACCACAGCAAAAAGTTTTTCAGTTTATCGCTTGTTATTTCTCGATTTTTTAAAATCATGTATAAGTTTCAAAAAAATCTAAAAAAATTCATACGGTTTATAATGGAATGAAGTATACACACGTAAATTTTCGTAAAATAATATGCATTTTTGTAACCTGTGTAAAAAAAAACAAATGCGAATAGGGAAAAAATTAAACTGCTACAGTATATGTGTCGCACTGTAGAAATGCGACGCATAGACTGTAGTGCACTGTAGCACAGCGTCGCACTGCTACAGTGCGACACATGCACTGTAGCACAGTTTAATTTTTTCGTCCGCATTTGTTTTTTATACACAGGTCACAAAAATACATATTATTTTATGAAAATTTACGTGTGAATACTTCATTCCATTATAAACCGGTATGAATTTTTTTAGATTTTTTTGGAACTTATACATGATTTAAAAAATCGAGAAATAACAAGCGATAAACTGAAAAACTTTTTTGCTGTGGTCTGGGGGGGGAAAACGCCAGACTTCATGGCGTTAGCTCGTGGACTTAAACGCCAGACTTCATGGCGTTAGCCCGTCGCGGGCCTGGGGCGCGACGCGGCCCGCGTCGCGGGTCTGGTGCGCGGCCTGGCCTCCTTCGCGGCCCAACGACGCGGCCGGACTCCCTCGCGGGTCGGACGCGCGATCGCGGGCCCCCGGCGCGATTTAGCCACGCGTCACGTGCCCGGCGCGTCGCGGGGACAGTTTTGCTCTTCTCTGCGATGGGGGGCTATTTTTGCCATTAGAACTCGGCGGGGGGCCAAATACGCCTTTTTTCCGCTTGGAGATGACTTATTCATTTATCTTTTTAAGTGGTAATTAATTTTAAAGCTATAATAGTTCTATAGAAAATCCTAAAAGTTAATGCATATATATTCATATGTGAGTATGCGCAGCAATTATGTTTTTGCTAAATTTTAATTATATGCTACATTTTAATGTATTTATAATAACAATAGATAAAAATGCTTAAGGTGATTTTGCTAACCTATATAGTTTTGTTTTGATCTAATTTTTAATTTTCATATTTTTATTTAGTTAATTCTAAATAGAAAAGGAGAAAAACTCTCACACATACACTCAAAATACACTTGTACACTAACTATGGCTGATTGATTTGGCTCCTAGTACTTAGCACTTGCCAGTCTTGCACACAACACACGGCCATGCACCGCACACAACCCACTCACGCACGCCTTTTTTTTCTCTCAATCCCTGCACTCTCTCTTTCTATCTTTCTCTCCTTTACTCGATGCCTTATTTGCCTCATGTGATTTTTCCGTCGCCACAAACTACTCATGCTTCCAGATCTCAGTCGATGGCTCTCCTCCGGCCAGACGCCACTGCCTAGGGCACTCCCTCAAATTTCTCTTCATTCCCCCCAACTTTTCTCGCTGGATTACATCCTCCTCACCTCGAACTTGTGCCACATTCGAACCCTAGGATTTAGGGATTTCAGCCATGCGCGCTGCCACCTTGCTGTGCCACGGCCTAGAGCGCCTCGCTGCCCGGGACGTCCATGCCCCGTCACGACCTCTTCGTCGCTGTCACCTCGGCCCATGGTGGGGCTTGGTGGTCTCGGCCCATGCCGGGGTTGGCTGGCCCAGCTGAGCATGTGGTTGGCGGCATGACGACGGAGTCGTGTAGTGGACGCCTCCCCTCCTCCGGCCGCTGCATTCACCCCCGGGTCCCGCCGTCGAAGGATCGGCGACGAGTTCACCACGCTGCAACCGCAGCGGCAGTGCTCTACTCCAACCCCGGTAAGTGTTCGTGTTTTTTCCCTTCTCCTTCTACTCCCCATACTCTGTTATGAAAGGATGACTAGGTTGGATGAATGCTACGATTGTCCTTGTTCACATGTACATATGGTTCGATACTATGATGCTCTTATATGTGATGCCGATTTAATCCTATGCAGCTATATAAGTTTATGTGATGGCTTAATAGCTGGCTGTGATGCATGCATGTATATGTGTGTTTGTAGTATAAGAACAGATATTATACGGGATCCTTAGTTAACTGAGAATGGTGCTATGAATTGTTCGTGTAGGGTTTTTATGATGATGCCTCTAATGTTCCCCTGAGTTGCTATGTATGCAAAACTTCTTATTGTTCCTCTATTGGTAATACTAAGGTTATGCCTATTGTGAGATAATCGAACCTATTTCTCAAGATACATTATAGAATGGCTAATTTTGAAGGTTCTTACATATACTTATGTGTGTGCTCGTGGTACATATCCAACATCTTTCAATATTCATACTAGCATATACTGATCTTAAGTGTGATGATCAGAGTTGATTCTACCATTGGTCTTATCTTCCTGATTTAGCTTATTTTATGATGAATTTTCATCTAAAACTGATAAGAACATATGTTATACTTAGATTGGTTGATTCTATTTGCCGGATATGGATTGGTCAGAAACATATACTTGCTTGATGTTTAGCTAGACCCAATGATAAAATTGATAATCTGAGGCTGTATATATGTGTATATATGTATATTCATATGGACAGATACCATATTATTGAACCTCTGAAATGATTTTTACAACATGATTTTAAATGCTTAAATCTGAGAATAACTATATAACTATATATACGGCAACGCTAATATGCGCGAGAGCGCAGATTAAGCTAATCTGCGCTCCGGCCGAAACGCGCCAGACCGAGCCAGCCACGGAACCAACGAAGGAAAAAAACGGGGCAGTAATTTTATGTTTATCGAGTAGTAATTTTCGGACGGGATTTTACTGCTGAGATTTTAGTGTGATTCAGAATTACTACATTTGCGATAGATTTTACGATATCATATACACAACTTTACTACCTTGCGCATGTCGACCGTAAAAAACTTCTGAGTTTGACGACTTTTTACTATATTTGGTGATAGATATTACGATATCCTATACATAACTTTACTGTCTCGTGCGTTACTACATTTGGTGATAGATTTTACGACATCCTATACACATTTTTACTGTCTCACGCACATCTCAGACCGTCAAAAAATTCTAAGTTTTACAACTTAGCGTCATCCGTTTTAATTGAATAAATAAGGAGGTGGTGAGATTCAAACCGTGGACCTCATGCACGTTGCTCTTCTCTTCTAACCAACTAGACTATGCAAGCGATTGTGAATACATAGAAGAAATATTTCTAGTATAGAAGAAATATTCTCCTAATCTGTTTTAATTGAAAAAATAAGGATAAGGCGGGATTCGAACCCTGGACCTCATGTACATTGCTCTTCTCTACTGACCAACTGGGCTACACAAGTGATTGTGAACAAAGAGAAGAAATATTTCCTTTCTAGTATGGAACGATCAGACATGCAGTAAAATGATGGCTGCGAGTTCGTAATATCGTATACATATAATAGTAATTTTGCGACACGTTTTATACAAAAATTACTAGAGTCCTGAAGTTTACGATGACACATGTTGTTTTACTACTCGACAGACATAAAATTACCGTATTTTGCATGTGAAGTTACGTTACCGTGAGGGATCTGTTCGACAGTAATATAGTTCGATGGATTTACTATATCTACTGAATAGTTTTACGGTCAGTGGTGAAAAGGGAGGGACGTGGTGTGTCTGGGCTGGCTGGCTCGGTCGGTTGGTCAATATAGGTATTAAGCTGCTATGAACAGATTACTTAGACTTCATCTTTTAGATTTTCCATTTATCCAAAAGTAGAATATTTCTGCATAATTGGAGAGCATATCTTTTGTTCAGAATAATTCCTTGACTCCCCCTTCCATCTATCTCCTATTTATTTCATCAACCTTGGTGAAGTACAGGAGTTAGAATAGGTCTTCTGGTTCGGGTGCTTTCCTTCTTCTTCGGGAGTCGCCTCCTCCTTTTCTCTGGTGCTGCTCCTCCTCCTACTACTGCTAATTTTGGTGTCATACTTCTTTGGCGTGTTGACTAAGAAGTGAACCTGTGGGGTTCTATTTATAGTCTCTTTCTATAAAGAGCAAGTTGACACCTATATGATGACTCTTACTGTAATTGGTTGAGTAAGCTTGTTACATGGCATTCTATGTGGATCCTTATCTGCCCTAAAGCTGGAGGTGTCATTCATAGCTGCCAGCAGCAGCTTGCTTGTGCTGAACAAATCATTATCTCCTCTCCTATTTCTTTCTGGATGCCTTAATGGTTGCCCTTTTTGTCATAAAACATGGCTGGAGAGACATGGATAATTTTGAAATTGGATAATTTCAAAATAGTTAGCATATTGATTTTGGATTGATTGGATTTAAACATGAAAGTCATCATTTAATTAACTAAACAAAAAATGGCTTAATTACGGAGGCTAACTAAAATATGAGGTTAGATGGGAATCTAAACATTGTTGCCTAGATCTTTGATCACATTGTTTCCTAGTTGTCTTTCCTCAAGAGTATTTAAATGTGATCAACCACTGTTGCCTTTAAATTTAAAGTCGCATAACTCGAATGTTTTAGCCTCCAAAACCATTTGGAAACCAAAACCAGTTTTTGGTTTCCCTAAGTTAACCTTGAATATTAATATTGAAACATTTTAACCCTACCCTCCCAACTCTCTTTTTTTTCTGTTATGTGCAGGTGCCGGAAACTAGTGAAAAATATCAAGCAAAAGAGAAGAAAAGAAGAAATTAGAAAATTTAGTTTAGGCTTCAAACCTTCATTCTTCTGTTCTTGTATATCTCATTATTGTAAAGACTTTATAATACATTGAATTCTAATTATTGTTTTAGATGAAATTAATTCGAATTATTTGTAACTAAATTCTGAATTGAATTAAGATTTGATTTATAGTATGCCTATAATTATACATTAAAGCCCTTCAATTATTGTGATATTACATTTGTTTACCGAAGTGAAAATTTTAATAACAAACTTGACCCTAATTAAATTCTTAATTAACCAAAAATCGAAATCTCCCCCTTTTTAGTATGTATAAATGCAATGATGCACAACAATACTTTCGAAACCCCATACTTTTTTGCTAACAAAACTTTGGGTTCTCACACGTGCAACCTGTGTCAACGAGTCTGATCCAAAAATTGTATCGCGAGAACATAGTGAAAATAGTCAAAGTCGAGGAAATAGACAAACACGATATGATCGATCAATCCTCAAGTATCCAGTCAATGATGAGTCCCTCCTCTATATAGCAAAAGATGGACCTACTAGGTCAAAATGATAATGACCCAACTAAATTCACATGAAGAAACCTTACGCCTACATAGAGGTGGGGCTGCACTGCGGTGGGCCTCTTTGATTTCTTAATACTTCTCCTAGGGTACTTATCTCGTATAGTCCATGCTCAAAAACTCTGAAAAATCTATGAGAAAAATATTTGGAGAAAGAGCACAGAATATACATGTCATATTCACAAATTGCCTCATTAGAAACATTGTCTGAGAAACTGCAGGAAAACTAATCCAAGAGAAAAATAGTACAATCCACCCGACTATTTTGCCGAATAAGTATAATACACCTGACTGTTCTGTCGGTTACTCGATTTTCACGATCAGGATTTATCGATGAGTTTGTGAAGGTTCTCCCCCTGAACACTGCAATTCTCTAAGTCTTATCATACCGATCCCACGCACACATCTTTTAAAGGTAGATACCGGTAATGACTTATTGAATGAATATGCGAGATTTTCACATAACTTAAGTATGCATTATTTTTATTTCATCAATCTTCTGCAATTCATGAACATAAAAGAATTTAGGGTTGATATGCTAAGTGAGATTGCTCTTCACATAACCTGTCTGCACCTGTGCAACACAAGCTCTATTATCTTCATAGATAATGGTGGGGTTTGTGCAGTGTTCAATCCACAGAACTTATGTATGTGGTTTATCCAACAGAAGTATACACATTCTCGTGAGGCCTTGTATAGCGTTATGATTTCTGAGTGGTTTGTCAAAGTCGATATGAGAGTTTGTTTAGATGATTTTTAGGACACTGCAATTCCACCACATAGGAAAATTATCCGGATATGATTTGGTTGTGTGTGGGTCTAACAGGTACCTAGCATTGACATAGCCCATCAAGGATAGGTCTTTGTTCACTCTGTAGAACAAGCCAAGATCCTTAGTTCCTTGGAGGTAGCGAAGTATGTCTTTAACACCTTTCTAATGTCGTTGGTAGGCTTAGAACTATACTTTGCTAGCAAAGGTATCACCACCAATTCATCGTGCACTGATGCATGCTTCTGGTCCTAATGGTGCCAAATGGATCACCTCTAAATATATCATTCACGGACTCGTGCTTATATAACCACCAAGGTAAAACATGTCATCTCGAGATCCATCGAAAAGGAGTCGTCGCGTACTTCCATATCGCTTTCCACCCAAAGGTGGAGGATTTGTCATGTAAGCATTGTTGCACGCTTCTAGATTTGCCACCGCTCATACGTGTTGCCTCACAATCTACCAAGCATCTATGCCCGCTTCCAGATCTAGCACCTGCTGAAGGTAAGGTTCGCCTCCAAATATATTAGGAGAGTGCTTTGAGATCTGTCACAATAAAAGATGTTACCTCTAAATTCGTCGGGCGAGCGCCATCATGCCTTTTTAGATCCACCATTGAGCAAAGGCGTTGCCTCCAAATATGCATGGTGTTGACGCGTGCTTTCAGATCCATAACCAAAGGTCTAATCGTCAGATTTGGAAGCACCTACGTCTGGATCTACTGATCCTCAAAGGCAATGCATTCGTGACTAAGTGCCAAGTTAGATCTAGCTAGCTCTACCTCCGCCATCAATCTTGTCACCTCTGTCGTGGTAGTATTTCCTTCGATGTCAAGATCACCCACCATCGATAATGACTACTCGTTAGGAGAGAGTTTATCTTAAGAAATGAAGAGAATAAGAAAGAGCGCGACTGTGAGAGAATGTGATGTCTTAAGCTAGTTATAGGCCCAAACCAGTCTAGTCCTAATGTCTGGATAGCCAGGATTGGCGCTAACCTAATTTAGAGGTTGCCAAATTAAGAGCGAGTGAGCGACGAGTTGGATGAATGCAGTTGCTTCGATTCATGGGCCAGGCCGGGCCGGGCTATCAAACAGGGGAGCATATTCTAGTCCGGGCCGGGCTGGAGGCGGACGCTGTTGGGCTTGTGCCTTGGGATTGCGTCCCTCCTTCCTTTCCTGAGTAATCGTGGTGGTGAAGTGATTGGAGACGAGGAGCCTCGCCATCGTCATCGCCATCGAGATTGCCCAGGTTTATCCCGCCGCCGCGCCAATGCCGCCGCCGAGCCTGACCCTCTGCCACCTCCCCGCCGCCAACCTCGGGCTCCCCTGGTCGCCGCCGTCCCTGCCCCTCCCCGGCCTCGCCCTCGCCGCGCGCCGCGCCAGGGCCGTCGCCGCCAGGGCCTCCTCCTCGTCCTCCTCGCCGGACTCGTCCTTCGGCTCACGGATGGAGGACTCCGTCAAGAGGACGCTGGCCGACAACCCCGTCGTCATCTACTCCAAGTCATGGTGCTCGTAAGAACCTCTCACCCAGACCCAGCGAATTCGCTCCGCGATTCGTCTCCTGCGGCTAATTCACGCGGACGATCCGTTGGTTCCCCTTCGTCTTCTGTGCCGGTGCGCAGGTATTCCATGGAGGTCAAGGGTCTTTTCAAGCGGATCGGCGTGGATCCCCATGTCATCGAGTTGGACCATCTCGGTTCGTCCGTCTTCTTCGTCTACTCGTCTCTCTACCTATTGAATCTGTCTCGCTTCTTGCCAGGATGACTGTATCAGGATCATACTTTATAGGCACCAGTACTGTCTGATACTTAAAGATGATGTTTGTGGGCATTGGGCAATACCACTCAAATGAACTAACAGTTGGGGGATTTTAGATGGATATATACATCTCTGCTGTCCAAACCTTTTGAAATTTTATATGCTATGCTCCTGCTATATTCAATTTGGTCTTCCTTTAGAGGAATATAAGATTACCTACAACTTTATCACAATCAGCATGACGCATGAGGCAATGAGCTACATAAAGGGATATCCTTTTTACCTGCAACTATATGTCTCGTTCGGGTTCGTCGCCAGGCCCTCTTAGCGGCCATATTATTTTACCTTTCTTATTCTAGTTGAAAACTTGATTTAACTCCGTGGGAAAAACCATACTGATTTTTCTCCCTCTACTGTGAACTATCATCTTCCTGCCCTCAACAAAGTTACCTTGCCTTTGAAGACCCACACATGGCATGATACTCTGCTCCATAGTTCTTTGTTAAAGCACGTGGACATGCAAATACACCACCAATCAAACAGCCGCTTAAACAACTTCCTATGTTTTATTTTGAAAGCAGAGAAATTAATTAAGAAATAGAGTTATTACAAAAGGCATGATCAACTCCTCCACGCAGGGTGGAGCTGCACCATGCATAAACCCAGAACTCAACTCTCTCCTACTAAACTTAGCAATACTATGAGCAATAACATTCTCTGTTCTCTTAATCTTTGTAAGCCAAACTTCAGGGAGAGAAGCTTTTGTGGCTTGAATTTCTCTAATCACTGGGCGCAACGGCGATCGATCCTGAACCTGAGATGTTACTGCAGTGACAATTCTCAAGCAGTCTGTCTCCAAAATCACTGGATAATTAAACTATTGCATCATAAGACGTAGTCCTTCCGAACACACTAACATCTCTGCCTCCTATGCACTCGCGCAATGCTCCAAAAAAATTTATGCAGACAAGAGAACCTGACCAACCAAATCTCTTGCAATAACACCCAGGCTTCCTTGTCCTGTGCTGTGATCAAAGCTACCATCAACACTCGCCTTTGCCCATCCAGCCAGAGGATGTCTCCACTCAGGCACACATGAAGTGTAGTTCTTGCTGCTAGTTAGGGGAATCAGCTTCCAACTTTGACTTCCCTTTTAGATCATACACCTGTGCACTAGTATGGATAGAAGCAAAAGAAGCCACATAGCTCTGAAGGAACTGAACAGAAGCTTGAATCGATGCATCACCCTTACCAAAGATTATATCATTTCTGAGATGAGTGCGCGTCAAGTCGTCCACAGAGTCCAGTAGAAGAAGTAACCAGTCCGGTCCATTTTGAGTAATCTTTTTATCCTCAGGCAATGACCAAATTTTAAGGATTGCTGTTCTTTGAGCTCTCGATTTTGTGCATCTCACCACAGCATGGTACCCATCTTCAGCCTCAGCCCCACAGATGCTGCAAATAGGATGAGTAGCAAGAGTCTGACGTCATCTATTTCTCTGAACCACCAAGCACCAGTAGCAAGTTTCCAAGCAAAGACCTTAATTTTTTGTGGAACCCTAGCACCCCAAATAGTCTTCCAAATACTCCTATTCCCATTAGAAGCAACACTGTTTTGGCCACGGCTATCACACATCAACTGCTCCTGAAGGGCCAGCTTGTAAGCACTCTGAACTGTGAATTAGCCTGATTTCTCATGATTCCAAGCAACAAAATCATCCTCAATAATAGCAGAATGCGTATACTCAAAACTGCTTCAGCATCATGTGGGAAAAGGACGTGTCGAATCAACGCCTCATCCCACTGTCTTTTATTTGGAATCATGAGGTCAGAGACCCATTTCAAGCGAGACTGGCTTCCGTGTCCAGAAATCTTCAAACTTGAATTCTGAGCAACCCAGTTATCCCTCCAAATCCGAATCTTATCACCCTGGTTAACATGCCAAATTAGGCCCCTTTTAAGCAGCTCCATACCATGCTCGATACCTTGCCAGCTCAGAGAAGAGTTTTTTGCGAAGACCGTATCAATTAAATCTCCATCAATTTTGCCTTCAATAACTGAGCACACGAACTCTCTAGCCTGGTTATAAGACGCCAAGCTTGACGAGATAAAAGAGCTTGATTAAAAGGACGAAAATCCCTAAAACCAATTCCACCATGAGATTTTGGTTTAATAGCCTTTTCCCAAGCAAGCCAATGGACTTTTCTTCTTTCCTTTTCATCTCCCCACCAGAAATTCCTAATGAGTTGCATAAGATCATCACATAAACCTGCAGGGAATTTAAATCCCCATAGCATATGTTGGAAGGGCTTGCCAAACAGATTTAATAAGTATTTCTTTCCCACCACACAAAATCTTCCTATATTTTTTGACTTCTATTAGACACAACGCATGCCTATAAATATGTGGGCTCTAAGTATTGTGATTCTTCCATGGTTTTGGGTGGTGCAAGCTTAGTTGCTTATGTTGGCATATTAGAATTGGCATATATGCTCAGTTATTTTTTGTGCTTTGTACTTTGCAAAGTTGCATACCTTTGAAGGACTTGTAATATTTTTCTAATCATCTACCATCACTCCATCAGGAAAAACATCCTGTATGTTTTAGAAAACATTGGTTTTGGATGTCATTGTACATGTTGATATTCTTGTGCAACTGACAGCTCGTCTCTTTTCAGGCGCTCAGGGACCACAGCTGCAGAAGGTGTTAGAGAGGTTGACTGGACAGTCCACTGTTCCTAATGTTTTCATTGGTGTGTCAACTTATTTTCATTATTTATGCTATACTTAGCTTCTATTTTTCTCCTTTTTGTCCATTACCTTAGTAGCATAATACTTTATGATTTTTTGAAAAATAACTAGGAATATCTCTAGTTGGTGTTTTTAATAAGTGAAATAGACATGTATATTTACCCATTACATGTTACAATTTGCCACTGTGCTGTAATTCACGTACATATATCTGTTATTTGGATTCACATGTTGCGCGCCATGTAGATTTCTAAGTAATTGTTTTGTTTTCTTTTAGGTGGAAAGCACATTGGTGGCTGTACAGGTACTTCTACATGTGATCTGCGTTGAATGCTGATCAACCTTTACAGTCATACTGCAAATATTATGTCAAGAGATGTCTGTGCACCTCTGCCAATAATTTTCGGATATTTCATGCATGCTAACTACATGATATGTTCCGATGCTCCTAAGCTATTCTTGTGTTATGTGAAATAACTTAGAGACATGGTTTCTTTTCTTCGTTGCTGCTGCAGTTGATTCAGCCACAGTTGCATATTCTATTAGCATTTAGAGTTACCAAAATAGTGGAAGCAAATAAACTAGGTGACCATGAATTCATGCTCTGTAACCTGCTCAGTAAGACTACCTATAATGTTATTTGCTGGCCATCTGCATTACAAGGTGTGTCACTGTGGCAATTATATTTTCAAGTGGTTGACATCTCCCATGCAAGCTTCGTCTTGCATACTGGGGTGCACTTCCTTAAGCACAAAATTGTAAATACCCGGACAAGCATATTTCCTTGTTGACCAATGCATTGCGCTTGCAATTTTGCCGTGACAGAAAATACTTCTCTGGTGCTCACATTGGTGTACTCCATATTTTGTAGATACTGTGAAGCTTTATAGCAAAGGGGACCTAGCTACAGTGCTGATGGAATTGGATATCAAAGTGAGTAACTCATCATGACAACATTGAGCACGGTTTGCTAAACTACCGGAGCAATTTGAGGTTTATCTGATTTGAACCGTCGTGTAATGAGATCTGTTTGTGGATCCATCGTGACCTGTGGAAATTGATGGTATTTTGCACATTTATGTGACCCCTTTACTTTGCCAGGTAATTTTGTCTAATGTATATCTGTTGCTGAAATTGTGAACAGAGGAAAACCCTATGAGGCTGTGACTGCATTGTCTGCGTTAGCCTATCGATGTTGTGGTGCGCCTGATAAAAGGCATGGTTATGGTATCGCTTACTGCTGGTAATTGTTGTTGGCTAGGATGTCGCGGGGAACATTTTCTGCTGGTGAGGACGAGCGTATGGCGATGCTGGATTTGCATACTATCAATTGAATAAGCATGGTTTTTTTTCCCTACCACAAATCCGAATTTATATACTGTTCAACGCTGAACAGAAAGAATATGCTGAATCTGCATATTCTGATTTGATATATGGGTGCTGCTACACTGAAAGGATGTACCTGTTTCATTGCGATTGATTTTCCGTAACCAAATGCGAGTGTTACAGTGACTGAGTGGATCGCAGAAGCAACGATTCCGAATCCGTAGCAACAACTGAGTGAAGAGTGATTCCATGATTGGTGTGGTCGTATGTGTGCAGTGGAGCCCAGCTACTGGCACGATTATTCACCGATTTCTTGAGTTTTTTTAATAGAACTCCGGCACTTTATTTAAATCAAAGGTTTAAAACCAAGCATCTCCCGGATAGACTCCAGGGTTACATCATGAAAATGTCGAGATCACAGGATGTTCACTCGAACGAGTTAAAGCATGTGCCACCGAATTCTTTTTTTTTGAAGAAAACACCCCGAAAGGCATTTTTATTTCTGATTTCTGTTAAGGAAAATATACATAAGAGTCCATAGAAAAACAGAAAATAACAACCAAGCCCCTAGGGCCGTCTCCTTCACCGCTTCGCTGGACTCCGATGGAGGCTCCCTCGAGCTGCTTCTGCTTCGACCGGAGAAAGCGATGCACCGCTTACCCGACTGTAGCGCACCACGCCCAAACTTTGGAAGGACACACGGTCCGGTGGAGAGCCGCAGTAGACATCCGCCGCGAAAGGCGGAACTTGAGGATCGGTGAAGGAGCATCGGCCGGGGCTACGCCCCGAGAATGGCGAGGTGAAGATCTCGCACCGCCTTGCAAGAAGGCGAGCCGCGAAGATCTGCCGGGAAGGTAGCCAGAAGAAGGGGCCTCCAGATCAACGGCAAAGCCCACCACGCGGCTATGGAGAACAAAAGGCCAAACATCAGCTCCAGAGGAGGAGCGACGGACAGGAACCTCCACGCGCTTCCCGCCGGTGCCAGAAAAAGCGCCGCCGGAGCTGGGACGAAGCGGGGAGGACAAAAGCCGTAACGAAGACGCCGCCGCTGCCTCGCCGTCTTTGACCGTAACCCTAACCCTACAAGACGGGGACCGTCATCCCGCCCGCCGACGGGGAGCCACCATCCGCCGCACCTCCAAGAGCCAAGAAGGCCTTTGGAGCTGGGGCGGACCGGCGGGCACACCGGCGGGAGGGCACACCTCACACTCGCCTTCGACTCGCTTGTGGGCACTGTAGCAAGGGGAAAGATGACAATCCTTCGCGGCTAATGTGCCACCGAATTCTGATAACGTTTGATATGAATGAAATCACATGAGTCAAACAAGGACGTCAAGGACTTAATATCACCCACCGGGGATACACCTAGCCCTCCAAACACAATTCATGCACAAAATTGTATAGCTGTATATCTTTACTACTATAAAGGTTTCAATCGGTGGCGGCGGTCTGTACATTTTCTTCTCTCTCTTCTTTCTGTGGGGATTATCTTGAATTTTGATAAAACATATATGTCCATGTCGAAACCTTAATAGATGTTCTCCTCATCTACCGACTCCAAATTCAATAATTCAAATTCATCCAAGATGCTATTCTCCACAAACAACTCCCAATTCTACCAGACCTGAAGCTCCACCAAGAATTAAGACAAAGCCGAGGACGTGGCATGGAGCGCGGCAGCAATAGTTCGACATGCTCAGTAGTCTAATTTGTTTATCCGTAGCAACGCATGGGTATTTGGCTAGTGTATATATGTTTTTTCCTTTCCACCCCTTCTTTTACTCTACCATCGACGGAAATGAACCAAATGGCAGATCAGTTGGTAATTAATTAACTCTGAACTAAATGTTACTTCCTTCGATTCAAAATTTAAACAGTTTTTAGAATTTAAGATAGTGAAATATTCTTAGATTTGACCATCAATATAGAAAAAAATTACCAATATCAATAACAACAAATTAGAACTATTAGATTCATCATAAAATATATTTATTATATATTATTACTATTCAAAGCAATATAATTTTAAAAAATGATAGTCAAAATATCACTTTAAAAACCACATTAATATTTAAAACTATTTACATTTTATATGAGAGAGAGTAAATAAGGACATGTAGCCTTTCCGGACTACCATCATACTCATACAGAGAGACTTAGAAGCCGATCGATCCAATGCATTTGACCTGCATCATGCATGGGATTATTCACTTTAATTTGCCTGGCACTGCAATTGGGCTGACAGTGACGCTCGCTCCACAGATCATCATGCAACACACAAAGATAGGAAATCAATTAAGGTCATTGTCATCATAACTAGAGGAGCCAGTGTCATCATTAGCTAACAGAAGCAAGCCAGTATACTGCACTGCACCCATCACATCTCTTAAGACTCGGATACTGTGAATTGACATGCATTAAACCGAATCAACCCTCTTGAGCGCCCTCAAAATGTCACCGTGAAATCTACTCTAAGTCTAAGCCGGGTCGAGCAGTACCTGCATGCATGCCACCACTAATTTATGGCGTACAGTCTAGAAAAAAATTCGCTTTTAACCCTCTATGCTGCGTCAGTGCCACAAAAGTATAGCCAAAAAAGATCTCATAGCTCGCTCGGAAGCCGACACCTGGCACATGCCGCACCTGGGACCTGCGGCATAAACCAACCACACGTCCGATGCGCGGCGGGCCCGCGACCCTTGCCTCCCATAGATCCGGCTCCTGCCGCAGGTGGGGCGTGTGGCACCCCCACCCTGCAGGCCGTGCACCGAACATCCGGTAGGTTTATGCCACAGGTCCTAGATGCGGCATGTGCCAGGTGTCGGCCTCCGACCGAGTTATGAGATTTTTTTTGACTTACTTTTGAGAAAGGGTTATTTTGGCACTGACCTATAGGAGGGGCCAAAAGCGGATTTTTCCCGCAGCCTATTCACTTCTTTTGTTAGAGATATGATGTTGTGCAGACTATAAAAAATCCCATGCATCGATCATGCAGTGCAGAGAGCAGCTAAGCAAAGCAATTAAGCATCCAAATCCAGTGAAGCGCAGCAAGGGCTAGCTATTGATCGAGAAGAGCTAGGATGATATGGCTGCCATTGCCGTCTTCGTCGTGGTCGTCGTGGCTGACCTAGCGGCGGCGAGCTCGTCCCTTCTTCGTGTTCGGCAACTCCCTGGTGGACAGCGGCAACAACAACTACCTGGCCACGACGGCGCGCGCCGACTCGCCGCCCTACGGCCTCGACTACCCGACCCACCGCGCCACCGGCCGCTTCTCCAACGGCCTCAACGTCCCCGACACCATCATCGAGCACCTCGGGGCCGAGCCCGTGCTGCCCTACCTCAGCCCACACCTCGACGGCCTCGGCCTCCTCGCGGGCGCCAACTTCGCCTCCGCCGGCGTCGGCATCCTCAACGAAACCGGCATCCAGTTTGTAAGCTCGCCTATTCTGCGTGAAACTGCAATGCAAATTAAACAAACGTACGAATCAAACGAGCTTATACATGGGTGGATGCAGATGGACATCATCAGGATGGAGAAGCAGCTGGGCTACTTCGAGCAGTACCAGAGCCGGGAGCAGCGGCTGATCGGCTGGGAGGCGACGCGGGGCTGGTGCGGAGCGCGCTGGTGCTCATCACGCTCGGCGGCAACGACTTCGACAACAACTACTACCTGCTGCCCTTCTCCGCCCGGTCCCGCCAGTTCACGCTCCCCGACTACGTCCGCTACCTCATCGCCGAGTACCGCGCCATCCTCACCCGGCTCCACGCCCTCCGCGCCCGCCCCGTCCTCGTCACGGGCTCCGGGCCCCTGGGCTGCGCGCCGGCGGAGCGCGGCCACCGGGAGTGCGACCAGCAGCTGCAGAGCGCGGCGGCGCTCTACAACCCGCAGCTGGTGGAGATGACCAGGGGGCTCAACGCCCTGGCGGGTGCCGACGTGTTCGTCGCCGTCAACGCGTACCGATGCATATGGACTTCATCTCCGACCCCGCGGCGTACGGCTTCGTCACCTCCAAGGTGGCGTGCTGCGGCCAGGGGCCGTACAACGGCGTCGGCCTGTGCACCGCCGTGTCCAGCGTCTGCCCGTACCGCGCACTCTACGCCTTCTGGGACAACTTCCACCCCACCGCGAGGGCCATCCGCATCATCGTCAGCCAGTTCATGGCCGGCTCGCCGGAGTACATGCACCCACTCAACCTCTCCACCATCCTCGCCATGGACGCCGCCGCCGCCACCGCTGTAACACCATGATCATCTCGATCATCCACGCCGACAATTGTTATTTTTGGTGCCATCTTAGTTAATCTTAATTAGTGTGCTTGCTTGCAGGTTAGCTGGTAACCATGCACGATAAAACTGCTGAATAAGCAGAGTACCTGTCTCTTTAATTCGACCTAGTAGTCAATAATAAAGCAATTATATTGCTCTGTCATCCTCCATGTGATTTACTACATCTTATTGCTACCTCCAATCATCTTACTATCACATGATCACAGGAAAATATATATCATAGCGAAATAAACAAGCACATAGCAATCTCAAATTTCATTGCTAAAAACATCTCTGTAGTTACATTTGAGGACAGTATACCACTCTGTTCAGTTGCAATGCCAGGAACCACTCCCGAAATTATAAGAAATGATCCCAAACGGAAAAACGATTCGGAGTGTTATCAATGACACATTGATCATACAAAACCATCGCACAACACAAGGTAATTCATACAGGAAGTGAATTGGCATGTGGCTTTCATAAAATGGCCACATCGGGGATTTACGTATCATGTGCATGAGCTGGTACCAGTCTTGTTTGTGAAGGAAAAGGAGAGAAAATAACAGCCAGCAGCAATCAGCTGAAATCATTTCCCAGAATGAAAGCCTGTACCTCTGACCAGCTAGAAACCGTATGAAGAACTCCGGAGCGCGCCTTGAAGATGGATGCTTCTTGCTTTCCGAGCTGCCTTTGCTTGTTTACCAAACCAGGGAGCAATGGAACAAAAGAAACACCAAATTGTTTACCCACTCTCCGCAAGGTTGTGCTTGATCCAACAACAATACCAATGTCTGCCTCCAACAAGCAAAGCAAATCTCCAACCGAGTCCCCAATATAAACAGACAATGATGGTATTGTACTGTCCATGTTACTTTTGATGCTCTTGAACTTTTCAACTTTGTCTAGTGGAGACTCCATTTTTCTGTTGATTTGACCAGTTGAGACAGATCCCTCAAAGGCAAACTCGTTGGAATGTATGTTCAATCCGTCTACACAACCAACTGCATGAAAGCGTGAGATTACGAAAACAATCATTACCGGTTCAGGCCTTCGGACTTAATATACAAGATGAGTTCTTGATAACAAAACACTGTTACAGACATGTCCGGAGAACACCAAACATTGCCCAAAATACTAGCCACTCCTCCCAGATTGTAGAACATACATAAATATTAAATTTTTATACTAACTGTTACTTTATTAGTATTACATACTAAGCTTAGATCAAGTTGCCAGATGAAAGGTAATTGTCTGTCAGATAAGAAATAAACCCCAACTTCTGTCAAGTATTGGTTGATCCTTCCTCAGGCAGTCACTTATAGATCACCATAAGAATTTCAAAGGCTAACAAAAAAGTCAATTATGGTATTGATCAAATAATATTATAATCATGGTAAACAGCATTGATCAAGATATTCTTACTATCACAAGGTCATAATGATAACCTAGAAAATATACAATGAGGACGAACGAAATTGAGGTGTTGGTTGTAACCTTATAAGTTGTAAAATTGTAGTGACCATCATCATCAGGGGAAAAATAAAATAAAAATGGCCAAGGGTTTTCAGCTTACCTGATGAAAAGGCTGACCTTATAAGTTCCGCACACCAGCAATAGGAAAGAATATGGATATCTAAATTGAGGTTCTCCCTTATTTTTCCAATCTTCTGAAAGAAATTTCGACAGCCATCTTGCAGAATAAGCCGCTCCCCAGCTTTTCTGATGTCATCTAAGCTCATTCCCCTTAGGACACCAGAATCAATAACTCTAGAATTTGCTTGTTTCTCAAATTCTGATAGCACTTCCAAACTTTTGTACAGTTGATCATAGTCTAGTGACTTTGCTGGAATCAAACAAAAAGCACTCACCATCAGCTGGTCATTGCAATCATGGCTTATGTATTATTGATAAATCGCAAACTTTCACCACAAACTAATCAAAAAGAGGGGGCATTATGCGCACCTTCTTCTGGAGGAAGTAATCTTTCTATGCATTGCTCATGCTCTTCCGTGTACTGATTAGAGAGCATATTCCACGAATTTCTCAAGTCTACTGATTTCGTACGGTCAAGGACATTATCAGACCCACTCTGACTAGCCTTTTGGTGTGATAAAATTGCAATCTCCGCCAGAATGGCAGACGAATCAACAACAGTGCATGTCAGATCAAAATCAGAGAAGATCAAGAGCTTGTCTTTGGGATCACAATATGTTGAAAGTGGAGCTACAACAGGTTGGTCTACAAGCTGAGCAGAAAAAAACTCAACTTCCAGTCTCATGGCTTGTTGGTAGAGCTTCCCAATAATCTCAAGCTCCTCACCAGTTAAAGAGACACTTAGTTTATCAAGCAACTCTTCTATTTGGAGTGCATTACCCTGTAGTGAAGGGGGGAAACAAAAGACTATTTTTAGCGCATGCACTAGTTCCATTAACAGGGCCAACATTACATGCAGAAGTAGGATCAATATATAAACAGATGACACCTTCCATACCTCAAAATCACTGGATGCATATGTCTCGATCCATTTCTTGTATGGGTGGTTTTCATCTTGTTTCAGGAAAACACTGAGTTCTCTGCCCAGGTAAGCATAAAGCCTCATGCACGGAGTCATGGCCCCAACAGTGTACGCAGCAATTTTTGTCTTCTCAAATGGTGTGACCATTTTATCAGAACCTTTCCCACCATCGACTTTCCAGTTGCAGTTGCAAGTAAGAAATCAGTGTACTTGGTTGTTGCTGGGCTTGGAGGGATCTCTTTGGTAGGATCAACTCCCCATTCCTGCAAATTAGATAGCCAAGGCAACTGACTGAATAGTGAAAACTCTGAGGAATAAAAAGAAGACCATTAGCTGGAAGAAAATTTTAGGTACTAGTTTGTAGATCAGACAGGATAGTAAAAATAGAGTCCCAAGGACTACTATATACATACAATTGCATTATACAACATGTAGTAAATTGTGATTTATTTGTTCACCAAAACCTAAAACTCAAAACCATATGGTGCTTGGTGAGCATTTTGGTTGTAGATGTAGGATTCCGAGCTGTGCACTCCAGTGATACGTGTATACTTTACAGTTCATATAGTTGAAAACTTGAAATCCTCGGGTATGGCTTAACTAATCAAAGCCAATAACACAGCAGCAAACTTGAATAAAAGAATGCATGACTTGGGGTTGTTATAATGCATGCACAAGTTTGCTACTGTGTAAATTATGAGAGAAATTCTATAGCATATTAGCAATTGTACTTAGATTCTGGGTACCGTATGGCAGTTGACATCATTCTATCATGAACAAATTGGTTTCTCTCAACGCTAGCATCCTGCTGGAAATCAGACGGTTCAGGCAGAGCCTCCGAGGCATACAATACAAGTAAATCCATTCTAATTCCGTGGAAGTGATTGCAGTTGCGAGGAAATCAGTTTTGGGGGTGAATGGAGAATGGGTTTGGGAGTTAGGTAGGAGTATGACCTGGAGGACGGATGCGTGGAGGTTGAGCTCGCGGAGGATGGCCTTCCTGAGGGCGGTGATGGTGGCCTTGTCATCGTCGTCGTCGGCGCACTCCTCGGCCATCTCGTAGCTGACGGGACGGGACGAGATCAGATCCAGGCTAGTCGGAATCCGAAGCCGATGAAACCGAAGGCGAGAGAGGCTTACGCGCGCGCGAAGGCGTGGAGGAAGTGCGCGTCCTGCGCGACGTACTGGCGGAAGGCGTCGAGGCGGAGCGTCCCCGCGGCGAGGGAGAGGAGGAAGGGCGTGTAGGAGGCGAACGCGGCCTCCCGCGTGGACGCGGCGATCCAGAACCGGCGCGCCGCGGAGCCCTCGGCGACCACGGCCGCGGAGGAGGAGGAGGAAGAAGACGACGTCGCCATCTGGTTGGTGGCGCCGGTATGGGTGCGGGCGAGGGCGCTCCTTGCTCTTGACGAGCGAGGGGTCGACAAGGAGAAGAAGAAGGGGTTGGTTGGTGGATTTGGCCGGAGCGGGAGGGGGTGGAGGAGGCGGAGGTGGAGGCGGAGGCAGAGATGGCGCATCCGCCTCGTCCTCGCCGCCGATTGAATTGGACGAGGAGGAGGAGGAGGAGGCAAGTGGAGTGGGATGTTGTGGCCGGCCGCCGGCAACTCGTGCGGTGCGGTCTCCACTCGCGGTGCCGGGTTTGCTGCTGTCCAGCCCCAAACCCGCACCGCAATTGTTGAAAGAGAATCCGACTCAGCTTCTCTGCTGGAAACCTGGGACCCGACCCGGTGGGAAGCTTCCTCCTCTCCTCTTCTTCTTTCTCCGAAGGAAGCTTCCTGCTCCCTTCTTGGACGTGCAGAGACTTCCCACACATCAACTCTCTTTCTCCTGGAATTATGATAAGGAAAAAGACTGGTATAGGGGTTAGGTACGAAATCATCTTGCTTGTTTTAATTATAAGTATTTATTTACTAATTTATGCTTTTTACTATATCTATCATTGGTCTTAGAATAGTCCATTTTAAAATATTTATCCATTAAAATACTAAATATCTTATTTAATTTTTTAAAAATGATTAAATGATTGTACTGTTATCTTCATCTATGTATATAGTAAATTGAGAACAGATACAGTAGAACAGAGAAAATAAAACATAGTATGAGCAAGAATCATGTTGTACGACTAATTGACTATGCAATGAAAATTTGCGTTTGGCAATCGCGAGATGAAAATGACAACCACCACTTTTTTCCCACCTTTTTGGGGATGCGACTTGCTTTGTTTGGTAAACGGGTTCTGCTAAACGGGTGGGGTGGGTTTTTTTTCTTTTGGGACACGGGTGGAGTGGGGTTGGTAGCAGTAGTAGCAACTGGGCCTAGTAGGTTGGTGATACTGATATCCATATGGGCTGGGCCAGCCCATGACCATAACCTCTGTAATGAACGCAACTACAAAGTTTCAGAGTTTTCAGAATTCAGATATCAGTTAAGCAAGCGCGGTACCTAATAGGCCCAGATCATCATCAAACTCCTAGTTCTCAGGCCCAGGGCACATCGTACAAATGTATAATTAATTCGCCAAACAAAGCGTACTAATGTATGGACACTGATATTTAACAAGAGATGATGTTTATATGGACTCAGAGCACCAGTGCACCACAAACTGCTTCCATTCTTTTCCATACATCCATTCATTCCACTTATCATGGCCAGACTCGGCTGGGTTACATCAAGTAAGTAAGTAAACCCTCAGGATTTTAACAGATAAATGCACATCCTTTTTGGTTAAGCTTAGCTAGCTCGTCAAAGTTAGTCCTCCATCTCGATCTGCATGCAGGTAAAATACTAGTATTAGTTACTATCTAGATTACTGATGACGGAGTACGTGCGGAGTAATGATCGATCGAGTTCCCCAAAAGAACATGACAAAATGTACACGACGGAGCAGTGTTGCTGCTATGCTAGCTAGGGGCATGCCGGGTTGTGGCCTGGTCCTCCGTAGTAGAAGTGCGTGCCCCAGCCGGCGGCGTGGCCGGCGCCATCGTCGTATGCCTTGCGGATATCGTAGCACCCGCCGTTCTCCGACAGCGTCTGTAAGGCGTCGGGGGGTACTGCGGCCAGGCTGTTGCCGGCATCCACCGTCTCCAGGTTGCGGAAGTAGCTGGCCTGCCCGAACCCTTCCCCGGCGAACCGGCCGGACCCCATCTGCGTGGCCGTGTGGCGCGCCGCCGGGCCGGGTGTTCACCACCTCGCCGCCCCACTCCACAATGCTGGCGTGGCCCGACAGGTGCGTGAACAGCTCGGCCGGCCAGTACCCCACCAGCTGCGACTGCCCGCCGTCGCCGTAGCTCAGCCACCAGTTGCCGAGCTTGGGGTCCTTCCAGATGAGGAGCGTCATGTCGTACTGCTCGCCGGCGACCGAGGACACCGGGGAGATGGACGCGCCGATGGCCACCCGGGAGCTCGTCTGCACGAACCCCGGGCACAACGCATTGTAGCACCCAGTCGCCTCGTATGCATCGCTCTAAGTTAAGGAATTACACGGGTTAATTAATTAATTAGCTACTCTATTACAGTAAATGGAGTACATAGAGCTAGTGGAGGAATTGAAAGAATCTCACTCACTGTCCAGTACGTGAAGAACCTGGGCCTGCTGTCCCCGTACAGCTCAGGGCTGACCTGACTAGAAAGAAACAGAATTATAAGCGTCACACATCCAAGCACACGCAGTATGTACTCATCTAGATTGCTGTTGTTAACTGAGTATTGGTTACCAGAGCTCAATGCCTGCATTAGCACGCATGCATGCATCATTTTGGATCTTACTTTTGAGTATGCGGATTGTATCATACTCTACTGAATTAAGTACAGTCCCATTATATATATTTCGCCCATGCATTCTTCTACTCCAAGAGTGCATATGAATGGGTTGACCTCAAATGAAGAGCTAGTTAACTATTGGAGTGGTACAATGGGAATCGATCTATCGAGTCGAGATGTGCATTTATGGCGACATGTGCCTGCACTGCAGATCTCAACCCGCGAGCTGGGTTTTGACCAAGATATATATGGATGGATGAATCGATGCAGATGCAGATGCAAATGCAAATGCAAATGCAATAATGCATGCATGCAGCTTAATTAGTAAAATGCAATGCAGGTAATCTCTAGTAATTGTCAAGTGGAATTAACATGTCAGAGGGGAGGGAGTGACCTGCCACCCCGCCTCGATGCTGTTGAGGTCGGAGCCGTTGAAGGAGCCGGAGAGGAGCCAGAGCTGGGAGAGGCTGAAGCCGTTGGATTCCTGGATGGCCGGATCCCACACGTTGATGGTCGCCTTGGCCCCGTACACCTGCCCTGCTCCCCCCGTGTAGGCGATCGCGTGCTGCACACATCAATCCAAATTTCCACCAAATCGATCGATCACTGTACAGTAACTTAACTTTGGACGCACTCCAGCTCCAAACTTATTGCTCTAATGGATCGAGTAATAACTCTAGTAACTAGGAGCATGGCATGGCATGATCATGAATGGTGGCATCAGCATCATTCACCCAGAGCAGGCAGCGCTCCGCCCTACTGTATTGCACGCCACCCACCCTGCCTGCCCTGCCCTCCCCATTCATCGCCACGCCGCTTGGAGAGGAGTTGGACACAAGCAATGTGTGTGCGCGATGTGATTTAATGGAGAAAGAACGTATTTGTTTCAAGAAAGGGGAGAGATGGACTCGATCGACCGGTCGTGCGTACCTCGTGCCCGTTGCCGGTGACGACGTCGGGGGCGCCGGCGGCCCGGGCTGGCTGTGGGCGGTGCTTGCGGCCGAAGCGGGAGAGCGACCTCCAGCCGCGGAGCACGTCTTCGGCGGTCGTCCTCCGCACGGGCACCGTGCCCCTGGGGCAGTGGCCCACGTGGTGCCACGTCTGCCACGCCGCCCTGCTGCTGCTGCGGGCCCTCGCCCCGCTCGAGTTCCGGCTCGCCGCCGACCTGGCCGGCATCCGCGGCGGCGCCAGCTCGACCTTGTGGTTCATGAGGAGCGGGTGGTCCAGTGCGTGCTGCTCGTGCCGGGGCACGCAGTCGATGGTGTCGCCGTCCAGGCTCTTAAATTTTTTTGAAGGAATAATCCCGTGATTAGCAATGTAAATGTAAACAACGTGAAGTAATGGAATGGAATGGGATCGCATGTTGATTACGTACCTGTATGGAGCGCAGGGCGGGCTTGTTGATCCGGTGGAGATGGCTCTGGACCCTGCACATCTTGGGCGACCACACCTGCTCCACTGACCTCCTCGCCGGCGGCACCGACGACGCAGCAGCACCGGTGCAGGCGAGGAGGAGGAGTGCAAGCGCGAGCGAGACAAGAGGTTGATACAGAGGAGCAGAGCAAGACATTGCGGGAGAGGAGGCACCAGCACTACTACTGCTGCTGCATCTCTCCGACTCCACTGCTGCTAGATGATGATACTGCTTCCTCCTCTTCTTCATGGCCGTGTGCATCATGCACGCACGCACGTAAACGAGGAGCAGAGGAGGGGAGGGGAGGCGCGGGAAGGCAAGAAGACAGAGTAGCAACCGGAAGGGAGATGGAGTATGTATATGTTGGGAGGTTGAGACAAGGACAAGCTTTGCGTTGGATCCAAGTGTGGTGTGATGAATAGCAAGCGAGGAGATGGCTTCGGGCTGCATTTGATCTTGACCACCTACGACCTACCCATCTGCGCACGCGTTTAAATTATCCCTATCCCTGTCTATCTCTTCCCTTTCGCCCCTAGCTCCTTCTCCCTTGCATGCGAATGCGAATGCGATACACGGAACGCCTGGCGTTGCACGCACTGCGCCATGCATGGCGGCCTGCATGCGCTTCTACTCCTATGGCTACACGCTCACAACGAGGCAGGCTAACTATTCCGGGGCATTTTCCTTGTCTCCAGATCGATGCACCTTTCTTTCTGCTACTACATGCTTGAATTTGCGAAACGGTTTCATATATGCTAACGCATGCTTCCACCGTCTTTTCTCTTGTATCCGGCCGGTGAGGAGTCAAGTGTATTACATATCCACTTCGATCCAAAGATAAATAGTACTCAAATATCAATTTAGGCATTTTGAATTCGAGCATGATGAGCGATGGATGTGCAGGTGAGTTGAAAGAGCAGTGCAGCCGCAGCTCAGAAATAAATGCACCATTCAGTCTACAGCGCAAGTAGTATCTACCGGAGTAAATGACGAGGACTGTAGTATCCTGGTCCAGACTAGCTAGGACAGCAAGAGTGTTGGGAGTTTTTACTCATTCAGTGACTCAGGGGTACATTTCGCTGCCACAGCTCCATGTATCATTCATGCCATCTGAGTTCAAAACAGAAACTAGACAAAAGCGTTTGCCACAAGTTGTGATGATCCAAAGAGGCCTTACACATGGGATGCCTGCTCCACCCTTTGATGAAGAATGTACAACAATTCCAAACTACTTGTGAAAAAAAGTTTACATGTTGGTACGACACATTGTTTGAACAATTGGTGCAAGGAATTCTATCTATTGGGACAACACATCGTCCAATGCGGAGGGCTCTGACTCACTTATGGACGCACAAAATGTAGCCTTACCGTATAGTTTTTGGGGTTCACTAGTTGCCCAGCCAGGGTTGACAAAGACGATCAGGTGATTGGCAAGAGAGGCGATGAACCAATTTTCTAACCGCAAAGGAGGCATCCGCAGTCACTACTGCCGCATCGCCGAGCAAGTAACATGATCGATCAGTTGGTCCGCCACGCGCGCGTAGCAATGACGCGCACGAGAAACCCTGGCGCGAGCGGCGTCTACACCGTGGAGTGTGAAATTTAATTTAATTATTTCTTTGGGGGCATGTACCGTGGTGAAAATCATAATGGACAGTTGACCGTGGCAACGGCTGATTCTGACATGTGAAAATCTAACAAGTTGAAAGCTTGATTTGGCTGGTAGAAAGTTTGTTTTGTTTAAAGCTAAGGTATAAAGGAGTTGGAAGCTTAATGAATTTTAGTTGAAAGCTTTTTGATTTTCAAGTTGAATGTTTGATTCAGACAATTACAAAAAACATATTGGGATTAATCATGCTAATAGTGCACCGCTAATTATTGGTGTCCGTACCGTGGAGTGGAACGAGGGATGAGTGGGTGACTCTATGCTGGGCTTGGATGTCCCGCAGTCGAGACGCGATGAGTTGCTATCATAGTTTGGCTGTGCGATAGCAGATCTGTCGTGGCTGGGCAGGCATGTTTGGCAAGCGTGACGGGTCTATTTTTGTTAAAAACGGTCCACGGGAGGCTCAAACCATGAAATTTGGAGAGGCGAGGGGGTGACTCTAGACTAGGCTTGGATGTTGGATGAGTGATCTATCCATGTAACAGGCCGGCCTGCCTTATCCGCAAGTTCGTTTATGGGAATCTGGACCTCTCATCGTCGACGAGGAGCAGCAGCTATGCCGTCGTCATCACTGAACCACGACACGTCAAGTTGAGGTTGCAACGAGAAACAAGTGCTGATTGCTGGAGCGATGATGATTGCCTGAGATCGAGCCTGTTTGGTTTGGGCGAGCAAACTGGACTCGCGGGGGATTAATTACTCAACCAATTTAATAAATCCACACGAGACGAATCACAGAATGCTGCCGATGCTGCTGCACGCCACTCCAATCCCAACCACCCCGTCTTCTCCTCCTCTCCGCCGGCGCCGCCGCTCCCCTCCCATGGCCACCACCGCCTCCGACAAACCCAAACCCGTCGTGGTACGCCCGCTCCCTGCTCTCGTTCCTCTCCTCCCTCCCTCCCTCCCTCTAATCAATCGCGTACCTCGTCTGTCAGCTCGGGTGCGGCGCCCTCTCCGCGGACTACCTCGCGACCGTCGCCTCCTTCCCCAGCCCCGACGACAAGATCCGGAGCCTCGCGCTCAAGGTCCAGGGAGGCGGCAACGCCGGCAACGCCCTCACCGGAGCTGCTCGCCTGGGTCTCGACTCAAGGATTATCTCCAAGGTCCCCCAGCTTCCCTAGTAGCTACTTCCTTCAAATTCAGCATCGCTGGTGATTCACTCGTTGCTCCTACTGCTAGAGTAGGTAGCGAATGATGCGCTAGGTAGAAGCATTCTCAAGGAACTGCAAGATGATGGGGTAGACACTTCCTGTATCATGGTATGCAATGCAATTGCCTTATTCATTTATTTGTTTACAAGCTGCATCCATACATCTCCGTCCATAGTATATGATTGTGGATGCATCTTTTCCAGGTAGCAGAGGACGGAAATTCACCCTTCACCTATATAATCGTTGACAACCAAACGTGGGTGACAGACCCGGGATTTTAGTCTCCACCTCCATGCGAAAATAATATTCTTTTTTTTATCCATTGCTTAGTTTCTGACATGAATTTACGATCGCAGATGTTATTGATCATACATTGTTATGCTATAACATTGAAAACCTGTATGGTTATCCTATGTTACAACTGAACTCTTTCTGATTCTTACAACTCCATTTTGCAGATTTCTACTCTAGTACAAAAGTGGCATCCTATTGTTACAAATATTTTGCTCCTTGTTATCGCTGTCTCAATTCTCCCCTTTTGCCTTTCAGCAAAACTCGTACTTGTATACACACCCCTGGTTATCCCCCAATGGTGCCAGAGGAGCTCACAAAGGAAAGCTTGTTTGCTGCTTTACATGACGCAGACATGGTGTATTTTGATGTAAGACTGCATGAGACTGCTTTACTAGTTGCAGAAGAGGTAACATTTTCCTGCTGCAACATAACATTTCATCTTCTTATAGGCAAGTAAGAAACATGAATGTGCAACTAAAAGTCGACTTCACTTCTATAAAGAGATTAGCGGCCAAGTAGATCAGAGACAAAACTCTTACATTGTGTGTTAATGTCACACAAAAGTCAATCCATAACTTGTTCTGTGTTAATGTTGCACAAAAGTCTTTTTCTGTTATTTTGCTTTTCTCCTTTCTACACTGGTAGTGAGATTGATCGTCGTTTATGGGTCAATCCAGTGCAGGCAAGCCAAAGAAAAATTCCTATTTTGGTTGATGCCGAGAAAAAGAGGGAGGGATTGGATGAGCTTCTTAATTTTGCATCATATGTTGTATGCTCTGCAAAGTTTCCTCAGGTAAGTAGTTCTATTGCAAAAGAGTATAACTGCTACGCGCTACTGCACCAAGACACTTTCACTTTAATGTGGACTACCTTTTTTCCCGAATAGTTAATGTAAACTAACTTCTCCTTGTGTAAATGGGAAGTGGTTACATTCTGTGTGGCTGAGGCAAGAATTTGCTTATTTACCTTTTCTTTCCACGATGCTAGGTGCAGTGTTATTTTGTAGCAAAAGTGCACCTACCTTTGCTTTATTATAGTCTATCTATATGCTATGTAGCTTCTGTGATTCCAATGAGCGATGGCATGTAAGATTCTGTCGTATCCTTAGTCGAGGAGTTAGATATTTAGGGGAGCTTGTGCGGATATTTGTTGGAGGATGGTTATTTCTTAGCACAATTGAATAAGGTGATTTGAAAAAAAAATTCCCGTGCTCATAAAAGTGGCCCTACATTTTGGAGCAGCAAGGCTTAGCTAGTAACTATGTTCAGCTTCTGAGATTCCTAGTATTCCTATAGGTTACATTCTTTTTGGCTTTGCAGGCCTGGACAGGAGCCTCATCAACACCAGTTGCTTTGGTGCACATGCTTCTAAGATTACCTAATATCAAGTTTGTTATTGTAACGCGAGGAGAAAAAGGTTGCTTAATGCTTGAAAGAAGCATGACGGGTGAGTTTACTATAGTTCTGCATGTCAATTTCAGCGAAGCATTGTAGACAAGACAGACACCGCGGATGTGCATATTACTTGCAAAGGATCCGGAGGTGATTCCTTTTCATTCTAAAAGCCCTATAACGCACAACTCAACTTGCAGATGCTTCTGAGACCAAGGAAACTGATATAGAGGGTCTGCTGGAATCATTAGAGGAGAAAGTTGATTTGGGTGCTAGCATGCCAAAATGCATTGCTTCCAAGGTATGGTATCTTTCTTGGGTCTCCTGGAACTTAAAGATCTACAGTTACAGGGCAGGAGCTACCGTGCACTAATCTCAAAACCAACAATGCTATAAAAAGAAAGTGAAGTTCTTTGGCTTGAGAGAAGTAATAAACCTCGTGGTTTGTATATTTGATTTCAGTATTAGTCTTAAGCTCAGATGTACTTTTAAAATTTTGGCTCATTGGACGCGTATCGGATTGCATGAAGCATTTGAGAGGATCTCTCGCGTTATTAGCTCTTCTTTTGAACTCAACTTTAAAAAAAGATATAGTTTTGGAAGTAATGAAAAAATTGCCAAATATATATCGCCTTCTGATGTTTTTTTGAAGGAAAAAAAACTTTTAGTATTCAGGTATAAATCTATAGAACTTTTAAGAAATGAGCCACAATAAAATGGTTAAGTTGTGATTGACCCTGCAGGCTAAAACTCGTTGCTCTGCCACTGCCTCTTTTGTTTCTAGTCCGGGGTGTATTTAATATCTGTTTGAATTATTAACTTCGACTCCCAACTTATTATATTACAGGCCAAGTTAAAAGTCAAACTACTTATGCTCAAATTCACAACTTTCATTTTCAATTGACATGTTTCCTAATATGTCTGTTTCTGTTGTTCTTTTAGTCAAATTTAAGAATAAGTGCAGATGGCGTAGGCTCGATGAGTGGAAGGTTACTTTTAGGTACAGCCGAAGTTATACCCTCTGAAGAGCTCATAGATACAACTGGTGCAGGTGATGCATTCATTGGAGCCGTTCTGTATGGTAAGTATACAACTTGTTTCTTTTTCATGCTAAATAACTGCAATATTGTACTGTTTGAACTTGTTGTTTCTGTTATGCAAGTAATGAAAAATGAGGTATCCTGGTTCGGAAAACAAATAACTGCAATATTTGGCTGTTTTGATCTATTCTACTTTGCTACTTTTGCTGGTGGATCTAGTTTTCTTTCAGATATCATTTGTGGTAAATAATATGCTTCCATATGTCGTATACTCATATTCATAATAATCAGTACAAAAGTTGGAGAAGTTATGATTATATGATGCTCTTACTCTAAAGGAGTAAGGAATATTAGATCAGCCGGAACGCATGCAGACTTGATGCGCAAGGCTGACCTGTATTGCTAAGGCACATCTTGTGGCAGGATGCTCGTTAGAATGAAACTATATATGATAATTGTTTGTGCTCTTTTTTATCAGGCTTATGCACCGGCATGCCAGCAGAGAAGATGCTGCCTTTTGCAGGACAAGTGGTAAGGCACTGCACTTCGGTATTGCATTTCGATTAGTATCACGAGTGAAGTTGTTATGGTATATGCATTTGATTTGCAGGCTGCTTGCGGCTGCAGAGCTTTGGGGGCCAGGACTGGTCTTCCTCATCGCACGGACCCGCGCCTGGCCGGCTACTGATCTACTCCCCACCGCCTGTGGAGCTAAATAATCCGATTCTGGAGTAATAAGAAAGTAGCCGGCAGCAGAAATCTTGTTTTGATTGGGCAGGCGATACTGTACTTGTCTTGCTGCCCGATGCCTCCAAAAAGCTGACCTGAGGTATATAAGAAATATCATGAGCGCTTTAAGAAAAAATAACTCATTGAAAAAGTCTACTTAACCCTAAGAAATATGAAACCAGGAATTTTACTCTCCCATTATCAAAACTGGTACACATAACCCTCCAAGGCATTGCCATGACACTTCGGACCGCGCATCAGTTCGCGCTACAGTACATTCGTCATCTTTCTTTCTTCAGTTGCTGTTTATTCGAGTGAATGGGGAAAGCTGGTAAAGCAGGCATTGGGAATGCCCGCCCACGCTGATGTGCTCTTTGCGGCTGCCACCTTTGGAAGGGATGATTAAAGCTTAGTTTAGAATTGTACCGTGCTAAATTTATTTTATAATCTGTAAGAAAATAGCCACGATAATAGGGATAAGTTGATAAACAAGCTGTAAAATAGATAAAAACTGATTAGATAATTAGGATTATCATAATTCATCGTAATTGTAACATCTTAACCTAGATTTGCTTAATACCTAGATGTTGACCAGGACCAACCCTCGATATACGTCTCATGACACGGGCCCACACGCTCGTGTTGCCTGTAGTAGTGAGTGTCGATGCTTTGATACCATCTATAGCACCGTGACCAAAATCTGCTTAATGCACAGCCTACCTGTGGGGCGGATTCATATAAACATAGCACTCTTCTCGCACTTTCATTCTCACTTCGTATAAAAAAGTTAACCCGATGTGCTATATTTAGAACATAAGGATGTTAATGTTGTACTAACTCTATTTAACACATTTTTATAGAACTAATCTCACCACACAGATATACATGGACCGTATGGAGTCTACACTAACATGCTGGGATACTACGACCAAACAGAGCCTAACGACATAGATCTCTGGCGCAACAGCCATAAGCAATTGTTGCGTTCTCACGCTCTTGTGAGTTTCATCTCAAATCTCTTCCGTCACGTCATGGTTCCCCACATCCAGTTGCTAAACCGCTCAACCAATTCCTTGAATTGACGTTGGCCAAAGACTGTCGCAATGTCGCCATCGATGCTTCCTGTCAATTGCTTGGCTCTAGAGCTTCTTACGTACGTTTTGAGCTTTCTCAGCTCGGCTTGACACCACCGTCGCCATTGCCCATTGGCCATATGTTGTTGGGTTGACTCGAAGCTTCCCTGGTTCCTTCTCTTCATTGATGGGCACCCCCTTGCCCTCGTAATCCTCTATCTTTCACTACCATTATGTTGTTTTCCCTCGTTACCAGCTGCCTCTCGTTGCTACCTGCGCGCACTTGATCTCTTCTCGCCGCACCACCATCATCTCTCACACTTACACCGCCTTCATTCCAGGAGTTCAGTTAAGCAAGGGTGTAATTATAATCAGTGAGCCAGTTAAAAGTGAGATAAATCCATGACGCTATCTTGGATGTTGGATATGATTGATGGAGGATCAACTCTAAATATGAGCCACTAGATTCAATCAAATTATTTTGAGATACTTAGAAGATAACAATTTCTTCTTCTATAATGGTTTTGATTCAGATATCTTTAGACGTGTCGGAAGGAGAAAGCTACCAAGGGTGAGATGCATGCCAACCATGTAATACACAGCAGGCCAAGATTTACGAACATCCCAGCACACCGTGAAATTGGCGTACACATATATAGCACCTTTCTTGGCCTTTAGTCCTCACTTCGCTCGAAATGGTTGACATAGCATCTTTCTTGGCCTTTAGTCCTCGCTTCGCTCGAAATGGTTGACATAGCACATTTCTTGGCCTCTAGTCCTCGTTTCGCTCAAAATGGTTGACATGTAGTTGCTACACTTGGGTCAAGCATGGGTCTAATGGCTTGAAATGCTAGGGTAATATGGGCTAGAAATTAGGGACAGACCCCTACCGGGCCTAACGAAAGCACAAATCAGTTGCAGGCCGAAAATTAAACCGAAATGCTACTAGGAAAAAGGAGTATGAAAGGAAAGTGAGAGAGAATCGTATCGCATCGTAGGGCAACCACTCTCGCTCTCTCTCCCCTCTCGTGCGCCACAGGGCGACCGATCCTCTCGCGGCGGCGGCGGCGGCGGCGGCGACGGATTTGAGACGCTCCGTCTGGTCAGATCTTGCCCGCGGAACCAGCAGATCTAGGGTTTCTCCCTGCTCCACTCCACCGCACCCCCCCTCCCCATGGCTTCGGCGGCGGCGGCGACTCAAGTAAGCCCCTCTTCTCCTCTCATGAGCTGCAAAACCCTAGCCCAGACCCCTGCACCCTCCCATGGCCGGATCAAGGCATCGAGGATTTTGTTGCTGCAGGGACTGATGCCGAGATTGGATTTGGCAGGTGGGAACTTACTTCCTCCGCAACTACTACAACCTGCTGCAGCAGAACCCCGATGTCGTCCACCAGTTCTACAGCGAGGCCAGCACCATGGTCCGCGTCGATGACCTCACCGGGACCAACACCACCGCCAACTCCATGATGGTTTCTATCTATCTATCAATCTATTCCTCTTACTAATATCACACGTGCCTTAGATTTAAGGTTATATGTTTGCGCTCTCTGCTCGTGCGAGTTCAGTTCCCTAGAGTTGGCTACTATCCCTACGTTGTAGCTATCCACCGCGCTTAGCTATAGCCTATATGGAAATAGTGATGGTTGCTCTGATAGTAGCTTATCCGCGGTCGTACATAGAGCTCCTAGGTTAAAACCCATTTCGGTCGCATGTTTTCTTGTCATAATGCGTCATTAGTTTGTCCGCTCTGCTGAGCTGCATTTACATATTGCCGTTTTGTTTGTCGCTCTGCTGAGTCGACCTTACTTATTGCTGCCATCTTTTCTGTCCGCTCTGCTGATTCAAATGTACTTGTTGCCCCTAAACTCAGCTACATGCATGATGTGATCTAATTTTAGTGTCCACTGCTCTATGGTTAGCGTTTCATCTGTAACTTACTTTGCTCCCATGCTACTTCTGCAGGATATACACTCCCTTATTATGTCATTGAATTTCACCCAAATCGAGATAAAAACTGCCAACTTTGTCAACTCATGGGGAGATGGGGTGCTAGTTATGGTCTCTGGTCTCGTCCAGACCAAAGAGTACAGCAACCAAAGGAAGTTTATCCAGATGTTTTTCCTTGCTCCCCAGGAGAAAGGTTACTTTGTTCTCAATGATTATTTCCACTTTGTTGACCAAGAACAAGTGCAGCCTGCACAGGTGATTGCTCAGGAAAACTTTGAGAGCAACATGGCATCCAACCCAGTCGTCGAAACTGGTATGAAACTTGAAACAAATAATCCTATCTAAGTATCTGATACGTCTGCCTGGGCTTATTTTGAGCTTTTACTATTTTTATTGTTATTTACGTGGGAACTAGTCAACCATATTCTTTACCTTTCCGGTCCACGCTTTATTTAGTCTGTCTTGTCTTGTGTTATGTGAATGTTCGAAGTTTGCCATATCTGCTCACCTTTGCTGCTCTGCATACTTTAGTTTATGCTGTCCATTTGTTTTATTTACTGCTACAAACACACTTGTTTCGGCATTCTGTTTTCTCATTAATATTCAGATACTGCTTATTATCTAGGGTATCTTAGTGTGGGGTTTAATTTAAATAAACTTAGAAACTTTTTCCCGGTGGCACCGAAAAAGGTGCATTAACTTGACTACATAAATGTTTATTAACTATGAGGTCTGACATAAATTATGGTTTGGATAGTACACCATTTGATTATTGATGCTTTGGAGTTAGAATTCTCCTGTGGACAAGCATTGCTACATCAATGTCGCATGAATTAAACAGTTCCTGTTCATGGTGTAGTTTCGCCACTGCTTGATAGTTCTGCCACTGTTTGACCACATAATGTTCTGCCTGCAGGTCCAGAATACATTCATGAAGAAGAGAGTCAAACAGCACAATCTGCTGTTCCAATAGCATCTGAAGAAAACGATGCTGCTGACAATTACGCTTACTCGGCGCCACCGCATCAAGTAGTTTCTCAGTCAGATAACTGGGGAGAGGAATCTCTTCCAGAGGAACCACTTTCTTCCTTTTCGAATGGAATGGCAATGGCACCAGAGGAGCCCGTGCAACCTCCACCTGTGCCACCTCCTCACGTAGAGGAACCTGTTGGAGAACCAGTAAAGAAGACCTATGCTTCCATTGTATGTCGCACCTTCCTTTTCTTGGTTATGCGATGTGTTGTGATATCATCTGGCACATCTTTAAAACCATGACACTGTGACTCATGCAGCTGAGAACGGCAAAAGCCCCACCTCCTTTCCCTGTGGCCCAGCCAGTCCCTGCGAATAAGCCTTCTCACCCTACAACCGAGCCAAATCAAGCAACACATCCAACCACCCAGCATTCAGTTGTGACTTCATCGGTGTCATCGGAGAAGCCGAAATCTGATTTCTATGGTGAAGCCCATGATGAAGAAGGTTGTCCTTTACTTCATGCTATCATCATTATATTCGCTAATATGAGGTTCACATTGTTTACTGATTCCTAACCTTTCTGTTAATAAAAACAGAGAGCAAATCTGTTTATGTTGGGAATGTACCATCGTCTGTAACTGAGGCTGATCTTGAGAATGAGTTCAAGAAGTTTGGCCAGCTCATCCCTGAAGGTGTTGCTATCAGAAGCCGCAAGGTTTGCCCTTAGACTTGATTTGTAATCCTTCACTTCCTATAACGTGAATAAATTATCATTTGATTGATGTGAAATTGGCAGGAAACTGGTGGCTACTATGCTTTTGTGGAATTCGAGGAACTCAGTGGTGTTCACAATGCATTAAGGGTGATTGTTTATTGAAATACAAATTAGATTGATAACTGCACTTAGGGCCTGTTTGTTTGGCTGGCTTTTGTCTTTTTAGACTTTGGCTTCAAAGCCAGAAAAGCACCTATTTACCTGCTTTTGGCTTTTGGCTTCGAAAAGCCTGAAAAGTTGTTTCAGGCTTTTCGAAGCCAAAAGCCAAAAGCAGGTAAATAGGTGCTTTTCTGGCTTTGAAGCCAAAGTCCAGAAGCCAAAAAAAGCCTAAATAAACAGGCCCTTAGTTTCTTCAATTTCTTGTCTGTGTAGTTATTTGTTGTAGAACCCCACTATGTTTTCATTCTTTTGCTCCAAATTCGGTTGAGCCTTTACCATTATTATAATTGCTTAAGCCTACTAATTGATGGGTTTATTTTCCCTGTGTATGAGTTATGGCAATATTTAGCTTTCTTTACTTTGAATAATAGTGCTGAGTTTCATTAGTTATGTTAGGTTAGTTGGTCATATTCTAAAATTGTGTTGGTGCATTTCAGGCTTCACCGCTTGAAATAAATGGACGCCAGATATATGTTGAGGAGCGGAAGCCTAACAGTGGAATAAGAGGCGGACGTAAGTTGATTTTTGTTTTCAATAGCTGTGTTTATCTGTGCTTTATTGGCATTCACATATCTTACTGCTTGGACCGGAAATGGTAACCTTTTTTTTAGATGGGTAATGGTAATGTGATGTTTACACTATATACTTGCAGCAGCAGCAGGGCATTGATGTGAATGAAATAGTCTAAGTAGCTAGCAGAAGTGAAAATCCATAGGTGTGAACATACCGTATGCTGTTCCTGACGTTATGTATATTGACACTGGCAGGAAGGGGAGGCAGAGGTCGTTTTGGTGGTGGTGGCCGTGGTTATGCGAGAGGCGATGGCGAGTACAATGGCAGCCGTGGGAGGTCGAATGGTTATCAGCGTGTCCCTCACCATGAGAGGGGCATTTTGGGGGCGAGGAACTGATGTCCCATGGCGATAGGAAACATAAGAGGTTTTGATCCGTGAAAGGGAGGGGGGATCCAAAACTAAACTATTGGAGTACTCCATTCCGTTAGGTTGCGTTTTCGGTTTTGGGTTTGGTTCAAGTTTGCCACAGCAGCTTGTCGAGGAACGTGTCTGTTTCTTCGTACCAACTATCGATAGACGCTCTATGTTGCTATATTGCTGTCTTGTTTACATTAGAGCAGCTCTTCTTTTGGGTGTTCCTTCATCATGCATGTGCATCTGTCTTTGTGTTGTGCTGGTGCTTGTGCCTCGTCGTACACATATGTGCTATTGCCTGTGCTGACACGGTGCTTGTTGCACTACCGAGATGGAAGCTTATTGGGACTTTGTGTGTCAATTAGCCATCGAGTATTTGAGTTTAGATCGGACTCCAGCTGGTAATTGATGCTAGAACCGAATATTTTGCCAGCGCAAGCCTCAATCGGTCATGGAGTCGTGCTCTGTGTATGGAACCTGGTGGACGTCTTTTCCTTGTACGAGTATTATACATGGGAACGCCGTCCACCGTCGCCCGACCAGGCTGTGCCGCTCGCCGCCCACAGCTCCATAGCCATGGTGAACGCCGCCGTTCCGCTCGCTGGCCATGCCCTTCTCCGATGGGCGTCACCGCCACTGCGTATCGCCTCCCACCATCCACATACGAGGCTTTGCCTGCGGAGCGGTGAACCGTTCCGCACGCCACCCACCACTTCTCTGTCGAGTGTCACTACCATTGCCCGGGAGAGCCACCGTCGCCGGAGAAGAGCAACGTCCGGAAGTAACTCGAGTCCGGTTGGGAGTATCGAATCAATCAACACCACCATGCGGTGATACAAAAGTTTCCTAAACTGCTAATCCTGGTGATGAACATACGAATAACAGAAGTAGCAAGCATCGGATCGGCCGTGGTATGAGGTTGAAGAAACAGACGCGATAATCTGATCTCATGACCAACCATCCAGCATCACAAGGAACGAAATGAATCTACGCATCGCAACGGCATGGAATCCGTCCCACGAACAACTCGCGACAATATTACACCATGCCAATTAGCAACTCATTTTAGCATAGCATGACAGTCTTCCTTCTCTAGAACAGAGCAGTAATCCTCGAAAACTTTATGATAACAAGATAGCAAACTGCAGCAGCAGCAGCATCCATACGGACGGAAACTATGCGGAACCGAAGTAAGAGGAGGAGGATGAGATCTATTTGGCGAGCTGCGGCGGCGGGGAGCCGAGGAGCGCCTGCTGCTGGAGCTCCATGTCGTTCACCTGCTGCTCGCGGTCCATCTCGATGATGAGCGGCACCACCAGCACCAGGAACGTCGTGCCCGCGATCCACGCCGCCTTCCCCGTGCTCCGCAGCAGCTTCCCCGCCACCGCCGCCGCCTCCCGCCCGTGCGCCCCCACCGATGACCGCGATATCGCCGCCAGGATCCCGCCGCCTGCCTCCCCCCGCTTCCCCAGTGCAGATGAGGACGACGCCGGCATCTTCCCTTGATCTGGAGGATTCGAGTCGCTGCTACTGCTATCTAGGGTTTCCCTTCCATTCCCTTCTCTTCCACTCCTTTTTATTGGACTTGTGATGGGCCTTTCATTGGACTTGGGATGGGTTTCATTGGATTTTTTCATGGGCTTTTGCAGGCCCGTTTGATGGGTAGGCCGATGGCAAAGTGACATCACCACGTTGAAATCGACGACGCCTCGTCTTCCTCCTGACTCCACCTTGGAAACAGCCCGAAAACCCCGCACCCAACCCAAACTCCTCCCCCTTCTTCGTCTTCCCCGCGCTCGCATCGCTCGAGAATGGGTTTCGCCGTGCCCTGATTCCCTTCGTTTCCTCCGTGCGTCCAGGTGATGGTGGCGATCGGTCCTTTCCTGCATCAAAGTTCCAATTTTTTTCCCTCTTCCTGTTTTTCTTTAGGTGCATTGCATTTTTCCTACCTCCCTCGATGTTGTTTCTTGGTACAATCGGACGCTGCCTGTTGGGACCGAGGATTCAAAGATTGGGGTTCCCAATCTTATTCTTGTTCACACGCGAATGGATGCAAAATCGCGCCTTTTTTAATCCTTGTCTTAGGGTTTCACATTCATTCACGTACTGATAATATGCAGTACTACTGGTTTACTGAATGTTGTTGTCTTAGGAGGGTTGACAATGCAAGTAGATGAGACCTAGCTCATCTTCTTGTTCATGTCCTCAGCTGGCGTAAGCAGCAGCGGGACTGGCTGGGAGTGATCCGTGAAACATTTCATCAGCTGCTTCTGCTGGTGAAGAACAAGGCCATGGGTTCCAACAAGGAGAGGGCCAAGAAGGCGATTGAGGCCATGAAGCCTCTTGGCATCTCCAAGAAGCAGGTCACTCCCGTCCTCAAGCGCCTCCTCAAGCTCTTCGACAACAACTGGGAGCCCATCGAGGACGAGAGCTACCGCACCCTCGCCGACGCCATCCTCGATGACCAAAACAACCAACCAATGCCCGCCACTTCCCATCACGTACAGATGTTCCTTTCTGTTTGTTTACTAACCTTACTTAACTATCGCTTGATTCTCAGCCTTTCCAATTTCTCTCTCGCATCAGGGGACGGATGAGGAGCCGAAGCCTCGCAGCTCAACAAGACACAGGCCAGACGACCAACACCCTTCTGCTTCTGCTAGTTGGTATGACATGGGTGACAATGATAATGAGACCCCCCTGATCAAGAGACCCAGGATGAGTTCAGCTGACTGTGGACATGAACAATCGCTGCAGCCATTTGCCACAGAAAGCATGTCTTTGGAGCCTGCTTCACCACGACCAACCCGTCAACAAATTAGTGCCTTGACAGTAGTGCAGCAAGCTGCTGACCAGGGAGATCATTCAGGTATTATCACCTGCAAGAGGGATAAAATATTGCTGCTTGAAAATCCCCAAGATGCTCTCTTCTTGAAAGAGCCCAAGCCTGAACCTGAAATTGATGTTCCAGCTGCTCCTGTTGCCAAGCACCTCTACATCGGCTCTTCAGGTATGCGAGTTCTTGCATTATCTTGCCATTCCAGTCAATACTCTGCCAGGCTATACGTGTGCATGCTTTTGTTTATGTTTTGCTTTTGTTTGAGCTGAAATTACAGTTCACACAGTTGTTTGTATGCTCTGGAAATCAAATTTAATTTTTCTCCATGATACTACCAAATTGTTTGAGTGCCTATGACGATTTCCAGTGCATATGCATTGTATGGTTTAGTTTAACCTTTGCTTGCTCGCTTTGTTCCCACCTTTTCTTTTTGGTTGGATATACAGTTGTAACAGTTGCTTCGATCAATACAATTCATGATGAGTTTCTGTTGGTAATGTTCTTGTTCTGATTTGATCTCTTGTTTTTGCCAAAAAAAAATTTATTAGGTGGGAAGAACATATTAACTAAACATTGTAAAACAAGGGAGATGTTGAATTCTGGTGCTGATGCTAGAGGGAGCATAGTTAACCATGATCAATATCGAGACAGCAGCCTACATGTGGACACAATATGCATGTCACGGCCCCGGAATCGCATATGACTAGGGGAACGAACAGTCGCCAAGGACCGAAGGCATCCGTCGACCGGGTGGCACGGTACCTGCGCCGTACGCACCACAGTGGAGGGATCCGACACCCGACCCCACCGTGGGTCGAGCCGGCCGGAAGCGACTGGGCTTCCCAGAGCCACATTCAATTCCACGGGTCGTGTGAAGGTTTAGAGTCGTTCACGAACGCTACCGTGCAGAGTAGAGTCGGAGGAGCCCGGCGGTTCTACCCACGCCCTAACCTAGCTCGAAGCTAGTGGGTCGCTCGAAAGCCCGGTAGAACCCACCCACACCCTGCCTGGCCGGCACAGCATCACAGCCAGCGGGTCACTCAACCGAGTTCTCGCTCAACAAAGTAGCACAAGGAACGGCCGTAGTCCTTCACGACTAACCCATGTACTTCATATCATACACGCAGGGTATATGGGCAGTCTTGGGAAAACAACTTGAATATCACAACAAAACACTACGAAATAGAACTACGATATTTGTCCACATCGGACTAGCTATTACAATATTGAAAGCATATCCGAGTACGGAGTTTAAACGACAGCGGAAACGAAATAAAGGTGTCCCACAGTGACATAGGAGTCGCTGATTAACAGTTTAACAAAACAGGTTCCCCGAACCAAATAACCAACCAAGGCAGACCAACAAACTAGACATCGTCGAAGAATTCCTCGACCACTGGCTCACCTGCAATGATCTAGGAAAGCCCTAGGTGAGTACAAAGTACTCGCAAGACTTAATCGTGCTTGATTAGATGTCCTAAGCATACTAGTATAGCGGGGATTAAACATGATGCGGGAATATAAGTAACAAGATCAAATTACATCAACCACTCTCACATCAAAATATGAATATGTCCTACAATCCAACATTTCCAAAATATCTCTACCAGGGGGTGTGATGGCAACCTCATGTCACATGTAAGTCTCAATGTACAATATGGGGCACAACGGCCAATATGGGGCACAACGGCCAATATGGGGCACAACGGCCAATATGGGCATGGACAGGGTCCCATCACCACCACACCTCAATTTTTAATCTCTCGGACCGTCACCGGCAGCCGATCCCGAGTGTAGTCAGGGCCCTATCCCTTGGAGGTTGCAAGGCCCCAAGGGACTCGGGTTGCCTCAACCTACACCCCGGCATCGCTGTCGCTAACGTCCACGTGTGACAAGAGTAGTTAACCACATGGAGTCTCCTCAGGGTTCTTTAAAAATTCTCAAACTTTGTATGGGGCTAGTATTCACCATTTCATGTCCATTTCCAAAATTTGAGGCATTTCCAACCAACCTAGCTTATCCATCTACTAAACCCTAGTTTCTCGGACTTTAGGGTTTGTCCTCGGAAATCCAATTCAAGTTATGGTTTCATGGGGGTTTTGGGAATACTTTTAGGTGGTGAATGTTGGGAAAGTTGGAAAGGGGGATTCACTGGTGGGACCCACTGGACCCACCCCCTTATTAGGGCTTTTATCGAGGTTCGACACTTCAAATAAATTGATTGGTGTTAATTTCCACAAATTGAGTTTTCAAGGATGAGATATGCACATATTCTATAGTTTTAATTACATTGATTGGTGTTTGCAACTATTCCCACCGAGGATGAAATATTTACGTATTCGACGATACATCAATACATTGTTTCAAAAGTTTACAAGTGTGGGGTGGAGGGGATGCCATGTATGCATGAGATGCAATAAACCTTAATCAAGATTTGGGACTTACAATGCAAGAATGGGGTAGGATCTAAAATTCAAAATACTCAGCAGGCACCTTCCGTTGAACTTGATGTAGCTTCATCCACTAGGGGTGAGGTGAAGATGTCTTTGAAATGCAATTTTGACCCTTCAAAGGTCTGCATTAGTTTGGACGAAGTTCTCAAAATGGTTGAGGATAAATATCTTCACTCATACAAGATCCTACCTCCTGATTTTTCTATTGGCAAGCTGATGAATGAGGTATGCCAATATGTTGCAGAATTGGGTGCTGTGCATTCTGAAGATCAAAGCTATGGTGGCAACTTGCAAAAAGAGGCTGTGGACACCAATGCTCCTTTTGTGAAGGCAATAGCTTGTAAGGATGCTGTCGATTGGAATGGTAATGTTGCTCCAGGATCATCAGTGCCTGAATTCTCAGAACCTAGTTATCAAAATTGGATAGTTGCTTGCCAGCCTGAGTTGGCACTTTCTAAGCAAAGGCCAATCCATGATGTTGCTGACATATCTAAAGGAGTAGAGCGAGTAAGAATATCTATAGTAAATGAATTTGGCAATGAGAGTTGTCCGCCATCTTTTTTCTACATAGGGGAAAACCATGTCTTTCAAAATGCGTATCTCAACATCTCAATTGCACGGATTGGCGATGATGACTGCTGTGCTGATTGTTCAGGCAACTGCTTATCAGCATCACTTCCATGTGCCTGTGCAAGATCAACTGGAGGTGAATTTGCATATACATCAGAGGGTCTGGTTAGGACGCCATTCCTTGATGAGTGCATAGCTGTTAACAACTTCCCACAAAAGCATAATAAGTTCTATTGTAAAGCTTGCCCTCTTGAAAGATCGAAGAACCAGGCCTCACCAGATCCATGTAAAGGTCATCTCGCCAGAAAATTCATAAAAGAATGCTGGAGGAAATGTGGCTGTGGCATGCAGTGTGGAAACCGTGTCATTCAGCGTGGGATAACATGCAATCTGCAGGTACTATTTTAGAGCATTTGCAGATTAGCATTGCTTTAGTTATTTTATTTGGCACTCCTGTTTTGGATTATAGTCACCAGTCATCAGTAGTTTCTTTGCTAATCAATGTTTTCTGTGAGAACGACCACCAACTTGGCTTCCTTTCTTTGCTATACTTAACATGTTCCTTGCTCCATTCTTTTTAAACACTAGCAAATCGAACCTTCACTTGTTTGTTCTTTTAACTTGGGTTTCAGCCTTGTAGCATGAAGATGAGCTTATTCCGTGTCACTTCATTCCATGCTTCAGGTGTTTTTCACAAGTGACGGGAAGGGCTGGGGGCTACGCACACTGGATGAGCTGCCAAAAGGTGCTTTTATCTGTGAATATGTTGGAGAAGTCCTAACAAGTATCGAACTACATGAAAGAACAGTTCAAAACTCAAAAAATGCTAAGCATGTACATCAAGTGCTCCTGGACGCTAATTGGGGTTCTAAAGGGGTGTTGAGAGATGAAGAAGCTCTATGCCTTGATGCGACATTCTATGGGAACGTCGGGCAATTTGTGAACCATAGGTATGCTAGGATTTCCTACTTGTTCATTTTAAATGCCTCAGCAGCCTTGTAGCTATGATCTGTATCGTCCGCTATGTTTGATAATAATGCTCTGCCATCTAGATGCTATGATGCAAATTTAGTTCTGATCCCTGCTGAAGTTGAGACTCCTGATCGTCATTATTATCATGTAAGTGATTTTTGGAATCTTGATATTGATGTCTGTGTCAGAGGAGCTTGATTTTTAGCTACATGTAAGTAACTAAAGTAATGTTTCCCCCTCTTAATGCAGCTTGCGTTTTTCACAGCTAAGAAAGTGGAGGCTTTTGAGGAGTTAACATGGGTAAGCGTTTGTGTAATTTTGTCAATACTGATGCATAACAACCACCCGCCACCATTTGAAAATACCCTTAATGGATACGTGCATGATATTGGTCATGCATACTGGCTGAAGTTTTCATCGATTCCTGTACAATGCAAGTATGTTGGTTTCACAAGTAAACATGAGTAGCTGACTCCATCAGTAGAGGTGGTACTGAATTCTACAGTTTAACTAATAAGTTCCGCCGACATCTTTGGTCAAATTCAGTAGTTGATGTTTTGGGGCCTTACTTCGTATGTGTACACTAGAGCAAACATACTATTACTGGTAGCCTGTTTGTCTGCATTTGAAATATTGGATTGTGCCAGTACAGCAGAAGGAATGAAAGAAAAAAAGTTTTGTTTGCTCAGATTTATGTGTTTTTGTTGTGACTTGACCATTGCTTGGAGTTCTGATTTCAGGATTATGGCATTGATTTTGATGGTAAAGCATTCCGATGCATGTGTGGAAGCAAGTACTGCCGCGATCCAAAGAATTCAAGTACGTTGCCCTTTTTTTTTACCTCTCCAGCATTCCCTTTCAGATGGGGTGTCGCTTAATTTTGAACATTAGGAATCATGTCACGCGGCAATGTGTTTTTGGCAGGAAAGAGGACTAGAGCAGCTACAAGGCAAAACTAGGGAGGGCTTTGATCAAGATGGGTCAGAAGAGAACTTTTGCTGTCTAGTAGCATGTGTGTAGTAGATACACGCCGGGGTGTGTGTTGTACCAGCTTCACTGGTCATGTTTTGGGGTTGGCATGATGCAGAGCAAGTGCTGCTGCTGCTGTTAGTCCAGCAATGGTTAGGTAGTAGGGTCAACTTGTGTGCAACCTTTGTCAGGCGTGTGTGTATGTGTTGTTACCTAGTGCAGCTATTGTGCTTCTCTGAGCTGAGCTTGCCAGGTCCTGCTTATGCATCTCTAGTTGCATCTTGTCTCCATTTCCGTAGTTTACTTGGGGTTGTGGGGGACACTGATTCCTGGGCCAACTAGCTGGCCCTGCCTCATCTTGCTATCTATGCCCTTTGGTTGGATCGACGTGGCAGGGGAATGGAAAAGGGCAATTCAGAGGGTGACGTGGCGGCACGGCATAGGCCCTCCGTTCCTGCCCAGAGACTCCTCATCTGGCCTGCCTGCCTCTGCCGTTTGTTTGGCCACCAGCAGTTCATCATCGTCTCGTCTTCCTGGCTCCCTCTCCACCACATCACCCCCTTCCCTTCGTGCTCTCTCTCCTTTCACTCTCTCATTCTGCAGAGCAGAGGTAGGAAAGAGAGGCAATTCTGTCTCATCCTGCGGAGAAGAGTGGAGCAGAGATGGCTGCGTCTGTGTCCTCCGCGCTGAGGGCTCTCCCGACGTGGTCCAGCTCCGTGTCCGGCGGCGACGACCAGTACTCGGCGCTGGCCATGACGGTGTCGGTGCGCCCCCGGTCGGCGCGGCCGCTGCGGTCGCCGGTGAGGATGGGCAATGTGAACGAAGGGAAGGGGATCTTCGCGCCGCTGGTGGTGGTGGTGCGCAACATCGTCGGACGCAAGCGCTTCAACCAGCTCCGGGGGAAGGCAATCGCGCTGCACTCCCAGGTACGCACGCGCTGGTAGCTTGCTGATTCCTTCGTTTCTTCACTGCCTGACAAGAGAAGAGGGCAATTTCATTCAGGTGATCACCGAGTTCTGCAAGACCATCGGCGCTGACCCAAAGCAGAGGCAGGGCCTGATCCGCCTCGCCAAGAAGAACGGAGAGAAGCTTGGGTTCCTTGCCTGACTGCGTCCATCCCTCCACCTACCTATTAATTTGTCTGTCACCTAGCCTTCTCCTCAATATCCTCTCTTCTTTCCAAGCTTCTCTACTGGAGTAGTACGATTACCAAGTGATACTGGTAACTCTTCTCGCCTTGGACATGCATGCATGCATGCATGTATGTATACTAGTGATATCTTTTTTCTGGAGATCGAGCAAATTACTTTACGCAACACTCAGTTCAGTACTACGGAGTAGCATATCATGTTTATTTACGAGTCCACATATATATGATTAAAGATGCATGCAGTGATGCTAGATAGATGCGTCACGAATCCATCTTATAATTCAGGTATTTACTACTCCTAGCTCCTCCACATATATGGTTCGAGTAAGATAAGCTCAATAGTACTAGTGATCTCTGTTGGAGAAACACGGAGGTTTCTGAATGTATGGGCATTGCAAATGGGGCTTCACTTCCATCTTGGCCTACTGCTTGTGCTCATGCCTTCCCTCTTCTTTCTGCTACCACCACCCTTTTCTGCAGCTGCAGGACGCCTGCTGCTGCTGCTGCCCGGATCAGAGTGTAATTGATCAGTATTTCCCATTTCCGTTGAGCTCGTGCTCGCCGTATCCGCAACACTTTCGTCAGGAATTTCCATTTCCTCACTGACCACAAGGATAGGGGTACTGCAACTCTTGTCCTGCAACAACTCCGGCGGGGTGGTGAACGAGCAACTACTCTCATTATCAACATCATCATCGTCACCTTGTGGTTCACACGGAGTTGCTTCCATGGCAGCGTCTGAACCTCCTAATCCACTCAAGCAGGTGTCCGGCACGCCACCCCCATGAGCTTCGCACAAGCTGGCTTGTACAGTATCACCATGGACACCAATGGGTATGTTGTCCTTCAGCAATTTATGATCTGAGACGATATTGTCTCCATTTTCTGAATCAAGGACCTGAGTGCTTCCCAATGGACTCTCTGGCACCATGCCATCTTCAGTGCTTCCCTCAGCTGCGCCGGGATCATCCTCGATGCTTATGAAATCATCGATAGACTTCCCATCACAGCCGGTTTCATCCGGAGCAAGTGAGCCGCCATGCTCATTGCTCCAAGTATCCAGCGTGTTGTTTTGACCTGAACCAGCGCTATCGTCGATCTGGCTGTCGGTATCCTCGCCTTCTTGAGCATTCCTTGCCATATCAGATCCTCCAGCGTTCAACGCATCTTCTTCACTTTTAGAACTTGCTTGTTCTTGTGAACTGGAACTATTTACTTCAGCCCCAATTAACATTTCGATTGCGTGTTTTGCTGCATCGGTAGCCCATTCCTCCTCATGGATGACACTACTGCATAGCGCATAGTACAACATAATAATGCATTTACGTACGACAACAGTGAGGATTAGGAAAGAGAGCTCTGAATTAGTCGTACCTGCTCGTACGCTGTTCCAAAGATGACACCCTTTCTTCTGCTTTTCTAAGTAAGTCCAATGCACTAGTTCTGATTCTGTCGGAGGAGAAACCACCAACTTGTGCAAGTTCTAGTAGAAAATGTACATCTAACTGGATCTGCACACAATACAATCACTGTAAGATTATATTATCCATGAGAATTGAGAGGGTCTAACTAGATACCAAAGCATCACATAATTTGTTCAACAGTTGTTCATCAAGGACTGATTGAGGGAGCCAATTGACTAACCTGGTGGAAAAGTGTGTCCTTGGGAACATCCTGTGCTTGATGGATCCAGGAATCCAGGTTGTTATGAAGCCAGATAATCATAGCCTCCATCAACTCCTGCAGCAATTTTTTCATTGTTCCGTCCTTGCCGGCTAAGATGTTACCATACAGATTACTCAACTGCCTCACCCGTAGGAACAACACCTGTCCGTGTATCAAACTTGCTAGCTAGTGTTAACTTGTTATCCATAAGAAATTAAGGGTGCATTGGGCCAGGAGGAAAAACTGGTCTACCTGGAATGCGAAAGAAGGCATCATGCCGCTCTGCGGTGAACCAGCGCAAACTCTTTCTCGAAAGCTTGTTCTTGGTTTGTTCTGCAGACTCGACATGGTGTCTCGTATGAACTGCTGGCAGAATTGTGCCCATACTTGGCCGGCTGCCTCTTTGATGAACAGTACCAAACCGTCGAGCTCCCTCTGCGCTTGATTCGACGCTCCGTTGCTCTTGAAGACGCCGTGGGCGATGATTGGAAACAAGGCGACCAGCGTTGTGCAGTTGATCAGGACGGAGAGCTGCCACATGTATTTCTGCTGATCAGCATGACCGCCTTCTTCTTTCCTTGGGATGACCTCTACAATGGAGTGCATGTACTCTCTGAATAACTCAGCAATGAGCTGCAGAACTGAACTCTTCATCCCGAGATGCAGCAATGGAGAGACGTCCTCCACAACCTCCTGCACGACTCAAAACAAAAGTTTCACCGGATCAATGTCCAAATTATTGGAACCGATTTTATAAATTTTATTGAAACCGAATCAATGTCCAAATTAACTTGGCTGGCTGATGATGATCAACAGAAATCGGATATAAGATGCAGCTTAGCTTAGCTTAATCACCTGTATCAAGGTAACACATTTTCTCCCACTGGTTGTGAGCAGGCAGTACTCAATCTCCGCGCCGGTAGAAGGAGATGTCCTTCCAATCCCTGACATGAGAAACCTGCCCAGCACCCACGCGTCCGAGGAGACGAACAACCGCACGACCTGCTTCAGATGCTTGGCATACATGGCCAGCACCTCCTCCATGGAAGGCTGGATCGACGCGACCAGGTCTTCCTCCAAGAAAATCCCGAGAGGTCTCAGCATGGAGGAACAGTACGAGAGTGCGCAGTTGGCGGCTTCGATCGCCAGGATTAACCCCTCACCGGCTTCCGATACGGACCTGGCGTACTCGTGGAACGCGACGCCGAAGTCCTCGATCTCTTCCCTCGCCCACCGGTGCAGCTCCGGCGACGGCTGCCGGCCATGGAGCGCGAGGAAGCTTCTCGATGCCTCGACGATGGAGGAGAAGACCGTGCACGCGAGCTCCTTGATGTAGTTCCTCTGGGACGATGAGGAGGTGCACCTGATCAGCTCGTCGACGCGGCGGGTGGCGCCGCCGCCGCCGGAGCGGTAGAACTTGAAGAGGAGATGGTTGGCACGCTGCGCGTCGCCGAGCCTGCAGAGACCGGAGAGCGCCCGGAGAAGCTCGTGCCGCGGCGTCCGCGGGTTGTCCGCGAGGGCGGCGAGGTGGTCGGCGACCTTCGCCTTTCTTGCCGACAGCGCCGACATGCTCGCCGCGATCACCCGGGCCGGCCTGCGGTCCTGCTGCATCTTCTCCAGCGCCTGGCCTTCCAGTTCCAGGAGCTCCATGGCTTGGTCCATCCGGTGCTCGGATAGAAGAACGTCCAGTTCATCGACGGTGACGACGACGCCGAGGCCCGTTGAGCAATCGATCTTCTCCTTGGAATTCTCCGTTAACGCCGCTGCTGCTGCTATCGACGAGTACAAGCTGTCGGTGAGGTCTTGGACGAGGTTCCTGTGCGCCATGGCGTGCCGTTTGAGATGGCCGACGTCTTTCTCGAGATCACTGGCTTCTTGGAACAATCTGGCCATGAACGCACGCACGCATGCATGCAAGGTCAGTACGAGTAGTACTCGTAATTCTCGAGGGCATGCAGGCAGCAGGGCGAGAGACAGCGAGACATGCGTGGGTGATGGATGATTAATGGAACCTGAGGAAGGTGAGGTAGGTGAGATGAACGTTCCGTTGGAAGTCCTCCTGCGAGGCCTTGTTGATCTCGAGGAGCTCGGAGCACAGGTGTTTGATGCCCTGGATTGAGAGCAGCAACTTAAAGGATCATGAGATGCACGTACTACTTGGAAGTAGAAGGATCGGAGTTATAGAGAGAGAAATACGTGACCTTTGCGGTCATGGAGTGGAGCTCCAGGTCGTAGGGGCCTGGAGAGCTCTCCGCGCTGGCGCCATCCTCTGTTCCGTCATCATCGTCCTCCTCCTGTTGCTCCTCCTCCTCATCATCGTCATAGTCGTCGTCGTCGTCGTCGTCGTCTTCGTAGTCGTCAGCGCGACGAGAGTGCCTGAAAGACGAAGCCATGGTGGTGGTGGTTGCGAATGGGATGGAATGCAGGCCTCTTGTGTACAGCTCGCTATCGCAGAAACAAGCTGATATTATATGTATGCCCACGGCATGCCATGGCATGGCATACAGCTGGCGTCAAGCTAGTGCCAGCCATCAGCATCAGGGAAGACGCGCCGGCAGGCCTTGTTGCCTCCGCCCAGGTAACCATTCGTTTGCATGATGCTGATCCATATGGCACACCACTCCTTATAAAAATGAATGAATCTAGCTGCTTGTCGTTGCTCCCGAGCAGAGAGAGCTGGGACTCGGGCCGGGTTATTCCGGGCTTGCCCGAGGCCCGGCCGGCACGGCCCGGCGCACGGCCCGGCTCGACATGCATGCAAACGGGTCGGGCCGGCACGGCACTACACTTCGGGCCGGGCCGTGCCTGGGAACGGTGCCCGATGGGCTGCACGGCCCGGCACGACGCAGCGGGTCGTGTTCGGGCCGGCTCGGCCCGTTCCGCCTCCCCACGCCAAATCCCCCAAATCCCCCTCCAATTTCCCGCCTCCCCACCCTAAATCCCCCAAATCCCGCCCCCCACAAATTCCCCACCCCGCTCGACCACTCCCCAATTTCTCGCGCGCGCCGCCTCCTCCACGCGCGTGCCGCCCCCTCCTCGCGCGCCGCCTCCTCCTCCCGCCGCCCGCCCCCTCCTCGCGCGCGCCGCCTCCTCCTCGCGCGCCCCTCCTCCCTCGCCCCCTCCTCGCCCGGTCTCCCACCGGCGCCGCCCCCTCCTCGACCGGTCTCCCGCCGGCGTCGCGCCCTCCTCGCGCGCTCCGCCTCCACCGCCCCTCCTCCCTCGCGCTGTCTCCCGCCGGCGCCGCCGCCCACCCCCTCCTCGCGTCGTCTCTCGTCGGCGTGCCCGCCCCCTCCTCGCGAGCTCCTCCTCCCGCGCCGGCGCAGCTCCTCCTCCCCGCCCGTGGCGTGCCCGTGCCGGCACGGCACGGCACGGAGGCGGCACGGCGGGCCACCGTGCCGTGTTTGGGCCCCGCTGCGGCTGCGCGTGCCAGCACGGCACGGCACGGTGGCCACAGCGGACCGTGCCGGCACGGTCAAGCGGCGGCCGGAAACACGCCGGGCTCGTGCCTTGCCGGCACGGCACGGCCCGAGTCCCACCTTTTGCCAGAGACGGATGCCGTAGCTGTATCGATCATCTGTATGCATGTTGCCTTCCTTCAGAAGAAAAAAAAATAAATCTGATTGACCTTGAAATCCAAGGCTGCTCCAGTCCACTACTGATTCATCCCAGTGATGGTCTTAGCGCCAGGCGGGGCACTGTTTTTGTGGGGGTTTCCGCCCCTGGAAATTAACGGGACGGATGTTCTGATCTTTGTGCTGGCGGGGCAACGAACGACGCGATCAGATTCGCTAGCACCATATGCCCAAGCACATGCAGCAGCTGCCGGCCGGGGAGCGCAGACGAGCAGATTGCAACATTCTAGGCGAGGGCATTTTCATGCTGGTCAGGTTGTGCCACTTCCACCACGCACGGATGAATGTTTTTCATACTCTCTATTTGCGGCTAGACTCGATACATGTTGTCATATTGGATATTAAATTATTTTTCTCATGCTGGTCGTTTCTTCCTCTTCGCCCCCTAATTATTAGTCGATATTGTTACTGATTACATTATCTTTGACTTTGAGACGTCTTTGTGACATTATATAGACATTTAAAATTGTGGAAAGCCTTACAGCCAAAATATACTTCGAGGAAACTTAACTGAAGTCAGGATAGATTTGTTTTATTTAGGGTTATTAGGAATGTATTACTCACATACACCTTTAATTAAAAGTATTGTTATAAAAGCAAGGCTTCGATCGTTCTAAACTTATCTTTTCATGTGTGTTCTTCTTTCCCTTATGGATGTCTTCCATTTTTCCTGTGTCGATACATACTTACGTAAACCTTAGGTTTCTTTGCTTTTTCTAGCCTCTTATGACCAATGCTCCTCCTCAATACCAAATCTTTGAATTAATATTTCCTTTATTAATTTTCCAGCAAGAATTGAAAGCTAAACATTGATGGCTCGACCTTAGGTAAACATTGTCTTTTCTTCCTCCATCCATTCACCGAATTGTTGCTGCATTATTTTGTTAGAGCAATTTCAACATACTTCTTTGTACTCCTCATCTCGACTGCCCGTTAATCTCATTGTCGGCAGAGGCAAATCAGACGCTCTAATCATCCTCAAATGTGCTCTTGACTGCCTTGATCGTGTCTTGTGACATCCTGTCACCGCGTCTATCCTCTGCTCTTGTATTAGGTTCGTGCAGCTCAGATCGCTGCATTACTAATCTTGTCTCCGGGAAATATACACAGCGGCTTGTCTTTCTGATCGTTTAGATTTATATAAAATATACACCATTATAATTTTAACCCACCAATGAACGACATATATTTGGTCCAATGAATGCTGTACTTCTTTGCTCTTTTCCTATGGTTTAGCACGGAGAAATTTGAAAATTGATATTAATCCGCATGCTTTTATACCTATGTTAGTTTTCAGTCCAATCATTGCTCTTCCATGCATCTCAAAGTCCATATAGGTACCGCATGTAGATCAATACTTGATCTTCCAATCGATTAACTCTCCTAGTCCAAATGAGAACCGTGTCCATATATTCTTTTTATTTTTGAAAGGAGAGAATTTTAAAGATTAAGGAAAAATATTCTTACAATCATGCAAGTGGAATTCCAACACGTAAGAAGGAACGCCATTATGCATAACACCACAAACACAACTCTCTCCTAGCTAACTAAGTTAAAGCATGAGCATCAACATTCACTTTGATCCACCCATTGGAGAGCGATGCCAAGAAATATCAAGAGCGGGACTAGAATTATGATGGTGTCCATATATTCTGAATAGGCAAACTTTATATTCTTGTGACTCTCGATCTTAATCGTTATAATTAGAATGGCATGTCAGATGTATGATGCAAAAAAAGAAACAACTAATGCTGCAGCTATATGCATGCATGCCTTGCATATCTTCCGATGATTTTTTTTTGAGAAACATTACTTCATTAATACGTTAAGGAAAACAGTAGAAACATCTGGAAGGACAGCTGATCGAGAGAGAAATGCGCTCTCGTTGCAGGTAGCATTAGCTTCAAGTCTTACATGATCTCTTGCACTGCATTGGTTTATAAAGGATACAAAGGATAGTACTTCCTCCGTCCACAAATATAAGACGTGTACGGAATTTAAGATTCAACTTTGACCAACAATTAAATCAATAATATTAAATCATATGACGCAAAAGTGGTACCATTTCAAAATATGTTTGAATATAAATCTAACGGTACCACTTTTATGTCATATAATTAAAAATATTATTGATTTAACTGTTGATCAAAATTGAACCTTAAATTCCATACACGCCTTATATTTGTAGACGGAGAGAGTAGAGCCAAGCTAGAGATCGCATGGCCGACGTGAATAGTGTCCAAGTGCTATGCGTATCCGTGTTACTATGCATAGAACATCAAATACGTAATGCCAACCAAAGAGATTCATTTTTAAAAATATTTTTAGAACATGTATATACATATATCTAACTAATCTGAGCCGTTATAATCTGGATGTCATCATGATTAATGTGGACAAACATGATAACATATTTTTCTATTGTTTTAATAATATAATAAATTATTATAATGATAGACAATACACATCTCACTTAGTTTAATATTATCTTTTTGTATTTTGAATCCTAGTATAACATTTTGTTGCATCATTCGTGCAACCAGAAACGGACAACAATATTTTATCTACGACATGTCACATTGTGCTAGAAGCAACCCAAATGTTTGGAAAGTTGGGAGACATTAGTATTACATTGCTCGGTAGGATCGACGAAAATTCCGTGACATGGTTGACATCAAGTACTATGTGGTACTAGTTCCACAAGCCACTTTTTAGGTGAAAATTACCATGTAATTCGCCTTCCCTTTCGCAACTAGTTGGATGTTTTTTAATTGGGAGCAACTGGTTGTCGCAGCGTAAGACTAGCTAAAGTTAGCTTTTGTTTGAATATGAAGAATATTCTGAACTGATGCTTGACTGGCAGGCCAGGTTGGTTATTCAACAAGGCCGGTTTCCTTTCATTTTCCTTTTACCAAGTCATCAGTCATAGAGTAGTAGTAGCAGTTAACTACTTAAGTCGCACCACCTACCACCCTGCACTGCACTGCCCTGCTCTCACTGAATCGATCGATAAAATCAACACGCGCATTGTGCTGCTGAGCGCGAGATCAGAGCAGGAGGAGGAGGAGGAATTCAGCATCATCGGATCTCTGTCCCGGCGATGTCAGAGGTGGCGGCGATGGCGGGGCAGGCGTACATGAGGCAGCTCCGGGCGCACCCGCTCCGCACCAAGGCGGTCACCTCCGGAGTGCTGGCCGGGTGCAGCGACGCCGTCGCCCAGAAGATCTCCGGCGTCAAGAAGCTCCAGTTCAGGAGGCTCCTCCTCATCATGGTACCCGCTTCCTCTGCTCGCTCGCTCGCTCGCTCGTTTAGTTAATTAAATCGGTTTAGTCTGCCGATCCGTCCGTTTCAGTTCTTGATCCATCGATCCCCACCTGCCCCCCGAACTGATGTTGATGTATAATCGCTGTGTCTGAGCTAGCAACTAATTGACGCAATTGTCAGCCAAATTTTTTGGTTCAAACTGATAGATCATCATGATGGGCCAGCCAATCCATAAAAGTCTAACTCAACGGACTCTTGTGTAAAGTTCATCTACATGTTTTCTAGGAAGAAAACAGGACATTTCATTTATACTGTTCTCATGATATCATCATTTTTTTTCCTTTTAGTTTCTAATTTACTTACGATGTCATTGGCAAACAAACAGCTCTATGGATTCGCATACGCGGGACCATTTGGCCATTTTTTCCACAAGATTATGGACATGATTTTCAAGGGAAAGAAAGGAAAAGAAACTACAGCCAAGAAGGCATGCAACTGTCTTGGATTTTGGCATTTACTCATGAATCATCATTTTGTCTGATATATGTATGCAGCTTAATTAATTAGCTGGTATTTTCTGCACGATGCAGGTCTTAGTAGAGCAGCTAACTGCATCACCATGGAACAACATGATGTTCATGATGTATTACGGTTTGGTGGTGGAAGGTACTTCAAAGTCTCAATATTCCTATTCCAATGCTATATATATTTTCCGCTTGAAAGTTGAATGCATATTTTCCATCAAACTTGTTTTCTCTACTGTATATCAAGACAAATTTTGCATCTGACAGGCAATTGTTTTCCATATATACCGATGTATTTCATCTCGAGAAGATGGCTACATCATTCTCCCTTTTTTTTCTGAACAATCGGGGGGTGCAAGTGTCAGTTCTGATGTTCATGCGTATTAGTATTTCGTCATGTTATTTTTGTACGGTGCTTCTAGAATTTTGCCAACAAAGAAATGTACTCTAGTTATTCAGGACAGTATGTGTTTTATAGGGGGGAAAGTCGTGATGATTGGAATATCAAAGAGTATTTATTCATTCGTTCTCGGTTGAATTTTTCTGAAGCGAGTAAGGTATTTGGCAACATGGGAAATAATTTCCACAAATTTCAGGGAGACCATTTGGGCAAGTAAAGAGCAAGGTGAAGAAGGACTATGCGTTCGTCCAATTGACAGCTTGGAAGGTACTATCTATCACCTAATTTATCACTTGTTTGTAGTGGATATATGTATCCTCCTTTATAATTTGTTATGTCTTCTGCTCATTCAAAAGAAGAAAACCGGAATTAAATGCCTTTCTCTACATGCAGTTCTGGCCAGTAGTTAGCTGGATCAACTATGAGTACATGCCCCTCCAGCTTCGAGTTCTTTTCGCCAGCTCCGTTGCATCGTGCTGGTGAGCCCTTATGTTCCGGGTTATAAATTAATAGGGAGTATATTAACTATTAGAAATGCTTGCATGATTTATCATTCGTCTGGTTTGGATTTACAGGGCAGTGTTTCTGAACCTGAAAGCAGCAAGATTATCCATTGCCGGTAGCAAGAATGCATAAAGGAGCGAAGGAGGCCGAGGCCGGGTGTTGCCATTCCAGAGCACAACCTTTACTAGATTATATATCTAGCTTAATTAGCTAGTGCTTCGCTCTTCTAGCTTGTTCATTTCATCGCTATGTACGTACTCCCTTGTTTCTATGTGAACCATTCGTGTACATACGAGGACCCAAGTATTTTTACTCTATCTGTTTTCTTCTCCGATACACACATATTTGATCATTACTTTTTCTAGTCACTTGGTAGTAAAAACTAGTGAATATATAACTATATGAAGTTACTCTACTAAAATCATACCAATAATTTTCCATTAAAAAAATGTTAATACCTTTTGATATTGGTGATCAAAATTCATAAAAATTAATGTCCGTTTATCAATACCTTATGCCTACTTTAAACTAAAAAAGAGAGTAGGGAATATCTAGCGTAAGCACCAAATAAGATACATCGATTATGGCATCTAAAAGAACGTGGCGTCAACTGATTCTTCGTCTTGCCACGTACATAGAATAATTATGGATGTCGAAAATAAAAAATAAAAAGGAGAGATAATAAAATTGACTCATCATGAAGAGTCAGACTCTACGAAAAATATAATCTCTAAAATTGATCTTATTGCTTTTGTATGTTGTTGTATTCAGTGTTAACTCTTAGTATGGAGTTATCTTAAAATATAATCCATTGTATGAGTTAATTTTAATGTCGATACTAGATAACGTGAAGGGACTCTACCTTTGTAGCGACCCAGCTCACCTTACGTGCTGAAGGCACATCACGGCTGGCCTTGCTCACTAATATCGACCGCACATCAGCATCCAACGCCTAGCAAGCCATCCAACTTCTTTCCGCCACTTCCGCAGCGAACGAGGGCTAACAGCGAGGCCATCGTTAAATCGAGTGCAGTTAGCAAGGCTCTTTCGTTCTCTTCTCGCCTACTTTGGCGCCAAAAAACACAAGATCATAGAAGAGAGGGCAATGTGTTCACGCCAATGATCGATGAAGGCAGTTGTTGATGTGGATGTCCTGCGAGTGTTAACGCCACACTCTCACCTCATAGACTGAACACACGTGTGTCCAGGTGAAAGCTGTTGTTTATGCGCACGAAGTGATTTTTCCATAGAGAAAAGGTGTGCGGCATGCTTTTAGATCAAACCAATGCAAAATCACGGAGGTTCACAGATCAAATAAGCTTACAGTCGAGAAGATTTCCTTAACAGATGGCTCTGCCTCGAGCGACGGCGGACGACGGCGGCAGCAGGCAGGTCCGACGGACCGGGTTTCTCCTCTGTAATTTTGGTGCGCACAATACGATTACAATAGAGCAATCTCTTTTTGGCGCCTAATCCAACCAGGCGACTGATCTCCTTTCTTTAGCGCCTAATGCCTTTACCGCTTTGCTCTCCCCGTGGCTTACTGGTCGTTAGATCGATGCTGATTACGGTGGCTACTGGTGAGCACGGCCAGCCGTGACGTGCAAAGATCTAAGCCAACTAACTCTTTTTTGAGGGAAGGTCATCATGGCTTACTTTATTAATCTTCAACCAAAGTTACATCCTGAAGAAGTTTGCCCACGATAAAGTCGGGGGTTCATCGACCCAATTACACGACATCCCATTACGATAAGGAAACCTCGCTATATCGTGGGCTACTTCATTAACAACTCTATTATAATAAGAAAAGACAACTCTTAATAAGGCCCGTTTGCAGTGTGGGATTGTTCATAGTTCCCGTGTGACTTGAAACGGTTTGATGCAAGATTTTCGCCATCTGAAGAAGCCGTAAGTAGTAGAGAGGAACGATATGTATAAAATAAAATGGGTTAAACCGTCGTAGAGTTTGAAAAAAAATCCAATGGCTTTCGTATAACAAATCCTATAGGATTTCAGCTCTGTAAAATTTTATTTTATTGTATGTGACGACCCACATACCACTTTTATGAGTAGCATGTCGGTCTTTGACACATTACAAATAAAGTAT